>JAECUM010031365.1:0-13136 GCA_016617855.1 Megalonaias nervosa | reverse complement strand
GGGTGACCCTTACTTGGATGATTCCTCTCCACGAAATTCATCAGGACGTAATTTGACGGTCGTCTGTATTCCCTGGAGATGAAATGTCATTGAATGGTTCATGTATAAAGAATGGACGTAATGGCTCAAATGTAAACGTACGATATAATCTTACGGCATGTGTTCTGCTCGACCTCCTTTATTTTGTCGCTAGTTTCTCTAAATCGAGTCTACGAATTTTCTTTACACTTTTTCTGCTGTTAGAAAGGGGCCTTATTTCGAAACTGAATAAGAAGCGTTGAAATCAAAATCCTCTAAGTAAGGGTTCCATAAGTACAAACTATTGATACAGTTTATTAACATTTGCGTGTTTATCATCGCCGGTACCCCCTAAGGCGCCCCTTATTTCGCTGTTTCGTCTCTACGAAATTCGTCAGGACTTCCTTCGTAGGTGGACTCTATCTCCTAGAATATAAATATCAATGACGGGTTCATGTATAATGAGTGGACGTAATGGCTTAAATGAAAACGTACGATATAATCAGACGGATGCGTTCTACTCGACTTCCTTTATTTAGTGGCGAGTTTCTCGAAATCGGCTAGACGAATTTTCTTTAAACATTTTCTGCTGTCAGAAAAGGGACTTTCTCGATACTGGATAAGAGGCGTTGAAAGCAAGGCTTCTAAGTAAGGATTACAGGAGTACAAACTATTGATACAGTCTATCAATATTTGATTGTTTTTCATAGCCGGTACCCCCTAAGGCGCCCCTTATTTCAATGAAGGGTACATGTATAATGAGTGTACGTAATGGCCCAAATGTAAACGTACGATATAATCTTACGGCATGTGTTCTGCTCGACTTCCTTTATTTAGTTGCGAGTTTCTCGAAATGGGCTCCACGAATTTTCTTGAAACTTTTTCTGCTGTTAGAAAAGGGGCATTTTTCGATACTGGATAAGAGGCATTGAAATCAAAATCCTCTAGGTAAGGGTTCTATGAGTACAAACTATTGATAAAGTTTATTAACATTTGCGTGTTTTTTATCGCCGGTACCCTCTAATGGTGCCCCTTATTTCGCTGTTTCGTCTCCACGAAATTCGTCAGGACTTCCTTCGTAGGTGGACTCTATCTCCTAGAATTAAAATAACAATGAAGGGTTCATATATAATGAGTGGACGTAATGGCCCAAATGTAAACGTACAATATAATCTTACTGTTACGTATATGTAATTAAATTGCTTGTGTGTTAATTTCAAAAGTCTTTTATTTTATTTTATTATTGTTTCATTACATTTATTGTAATTATTTTCACGGGATTCGATATTTTTTCCAGCAAATTCAGTTTGTATAGAACGTAAAAGATATTGCATTAGTACTAGTTTTAGCTCACTCTGGTTCATAGATTTTGTAAACATCGATTGAAAACGATTGGCTATTGCCAAGGTCTTTTACAATCTACGTGTTGGCTGAACTGTAAACGGTCTTTCTTTTTTTTAAATATATTTTCAGTGTGAGAATTTGATTCTTAGATAGGGCTATTCTAGCATACGTGATAAATGGCATTTGTTTTATTGCGATGTTGAAATTAGTAAATCACGTAGCCTATCACGTGAGCTACCATGCGATCTAAAATCGCGGCATTAAGCAGACGCTCTCTAGTAGATTTAGTCAGTCGTACGTCAAAACACCTTGAAGGTACAAGGTGTTTATATTGTTGAAGCCAGATTGTTTTTGAAGTTCATCTATATTTTGGATTTAATAATTTATTCTCTAGACAACTAAACAAGTGCTTTATATTTATACAAGTTCTGGGAGAAAGAAATTCAGTGGAAATTTATTCTGGAGTTTAACGGAAACTTTATAAACTGTCATTCAGTCGAGGATCTGTTACCACCAGTACAACGACCTAATCTGACGTCATCGCCTCCATATTGGAATTTCATCGAGATTCGAACCCGGATTCTATTAGAACTGTTTAGTGATAGGACTTGTATTTTTCAATCTTAGGATTAAATTTTGGATTATATTCACAAACCGTAAGTTCTATTTCCAATTTTTACATCGTTTTCTAGGGAAGTAAATCATTTTGTTAAAATATACAAAGCTTGTTGGCTTCACTCTTTCTCTTGTTATTTTTCTACGAACCTACACGTAACATTACGGCATGTGTTCTGCTCTACTTCCTTTATTTAGTCGCGAGTTTCTCGAAATCAGCTGGACGATTTCTCTTTACACTTTCCCTGCTGTTAGAAAATGGGATTATTTCAATACTGGATAACAGGCGTTGAAATCAAAATCCTCTAAGTAAGGGTTCCCTGAGTACAAGCTATTGATACAGTTTATTTACATTTGCGTGCTTTTCATAGCCGGTAGCCCCCTAAAGCGTCCCTCATTTCGCTGTTTCGTCTCCACGAAAGTCGTCAGGACTTCCTTCGTAGGTGGACTTTATCTTCTAGAGATAAAATATCAATGAAGGGTTCATGTATAATGAGTGGACGTAATGGCCCAAATGTAAACCTACGATATAATCATACGTGATGTGTAATGCTCGACTTCCTTTATTTAATGGCGAGTTCTCGAAATGGGCTCGACGAGTTTTCTTTCAACTTTTTCTGCTGTTAGAAGAGGGGATTATTTCGTTACTGGATAAGAGGCGTTCAAATCGATGTCCTCTAAGTAAGGGTTCCATGAGTACAAACTATTGATACAGTTTATTAACATTTGCGTGTTTTTCAAAGCCGGTGCCCCCTAAGGCGTCCCTTATTTCGCTGTTTCGTCTCCACGAAATTCGTCAGGACTGCCTTCGTAGGTGAATTCTATCTCCTAGAGATAAAATATCAGTGAAGGGTTCATGAATAATGAGTGGACGTAATGGTCCAAATGTAAACTCACGATATAATCTTATGGCATTTGTTCTGCTCGACTTCATTTATTTAGTTGCGAGCTTCTCGAAATCCGCTAGACGAATTTTCTTCAATCTTTATCTCCTGTTGAAAAGGCGCTTTTTTCGATAGCGGATAAGAGACGTTGAAATCAATGTCCTCGAAGTAAGGGTGCCTTGAGTACAAACTATTGATACAGTTTATTAACATGTGCGAATTTTTCATCGCCGGTTCCCCCTAAGTCGCCCCTTATTTTGCTGTTTCGTCTCCACGAAATTCGTCAGGACTGCCTTCGTAGATCGACTGTATCTTCTGGAGATACAATATCAATGAAGGGTTCATGTATAATGAGTGGACGTAATGGCATAAAAGTAAACGTACTATATAATCTTACGGCATGTGTTCTGCTCGACTTCCTTTATTTATTCGCGATTTTCTCGAAATCGGCTTCTCGAATTTTCTTTCAAATTTTTCTGGTGTTAGAAAATGGGCGTTGTTCGATACTGAATAAGAAGCTTTGAAATCAAAATCATCTAAGTACGGGTTCCATGAGTACAATCTATTGATACAGTTTGTTAACATTTTTGTGTTTTTCATAGCCGGTACCTCTGAAGGCGCCCATTTTTTCGCTGTTTCGCCTTCACGAAATTCGTCAGGTCTTCCTTCATAGGTGGACTCTATGTCTTAGAGATAAAATATCAATGAAGGGTTCATGTATAATGAGTGGACGTAATGGTCCAAATGTAAACGTACGATATAATCTTACGGCATGTGTTCTGCTCGACATTTATTCGCGAGTTTCTCGAAATCGGCTGGACGAATTTTCTTGAAACTTTTTCTGCTGTTAGAAAAGTGTTGTTTTTTTTTCGATACCGCATAAGAGGCGTTAAAATCTAAATTCTATAAGTAATGGTTCCATGAATACAAACTATTGATACAGTTTATTAACATTTGCATGTTTTTCATAACCGGTGCCCCTTAAGGCACCCCTTATTTCGCTGTTGATCCCCACGAAATTCGTCAGGACTTCCTTCGTAGGTGGACTCTATCTCTTAGAGATAAAATATCAATGAAGGATCCATGTATAATGAGTGGACGTAATGGCCCAAATGTAAACGTACGATATAATCTTACGGCATGTGTTCTGCTCGACTTCCTTTATTTATTCGCGAGTTTCTCGAAATCGGCTAGACGAATCTTCTATCAACTTTTTCTGCTGTTAGAAAAGCGGCTTATTTCCGTACTCTGTAAGATGCGCTGATATCAAAATCCTACAAACAATTGATACAGTTTATTAACATTTGCGTCTTTTTCACAGTCGGAACCCCCTAAGGCGCCCGTTATTTCGCTGTTTCGCCTCCACGAAATTCATCAGGACTTCCTTCGTAGGTGAACTCTATCTCCTAGAGTTAAAATGTCAGTGAAGAGTTGATGAATAATGAGGGGACGTAATATAGCTCAAATGTAAACGTACGATGTAATATTACGGCATGTGTTCTGCTCGACTTGCTTTATTTAGTTGCGAGTATCACGAAATCGGCTCTACGAATTTTCATTCAACTTTTTCTGGTGTTAGAGAATGGGCGTTGTTCGATACTGGATAAGAGGCTTCGAAATCAAAGTCATCGAAGTACGGGTTCCATGAGTACAATCTATTGATACAATTTATTAACATTTTTGTGTTTTTCATAGACGGTACCTCCTAAGGCGCCCATTTTTTCGCTGTTTCATCTCTACGAATTTCGTCAGGACTTCCTTCGTAAGTGGACTCTATCTCCTAGAGATAAAATATCAATGAAGGGTTCATGTATAATCAGTGGACGTAATGGCCCAAATGTAAACGTACGATATAATCTTACGGCATGTGTTCTGCTCAACATTTATTCGCGAGTTTCTCAAAATCGGCTGGACGAATTTTCTTTACACTTTTGCTGCTCTTAGAAAAGTGGCTTTTTCGATACTGCATAAGAGGCGTTGAAATCTAAATTCTACAAGTAATGGTTCCATGAGTACAAACTATTGATACAGTTTATTAACATTTGCGTGTTTTTCACAGTCGGTACCCCCTAAGGCGCCCGTTATTTCGCCGTTTCGTCTCCACGAAATTCGTCAGGACTTCCTTCGTAGGTGGACTCTATCTCCTAGAGTTAAAATGTCAGTGAAGAGTTGATGAACAATGAGTGGCGTAATATAGCTCAAATGTAAACGTACGATATAATATTACGGCATGTGTTCTGCTCGACTTCCTTTATTTAGTCGCGAGTTTCTCAGAATCGGCTTTACGAATTTTCTTTAAACTTTTCTGCTGTTAGAAAATGGGCGTAGTGCAATACTGGATAAAAGGCTTGAAATCAGAATTATCTAAGTACGGGTTCCATGAGTGCAAACTATTGAGACAGGTTGCTTTCATTTTCGTGTTTTTCATAGCCGTTACCTCCGAAGGCGCCCCTTATTTCGCAGTTTCGTCTCCACGAAATATGTCAGGACTAACTTCGTAGGTGGACTCCATCTCCTGGAGATAAAATATCAATGAAGGGTTCATATATGATGAGTGGACGTAATGGCCCAAATGTAAGCGTACGATATAATCTTACGGCATTTGTTCTGCTCGACATTTATTAGAGTGTTTCTCGAAATCGGCTAAATGAATTTTCTTTACACTTTTTCTGCTGTTAGAAATGGGGCTTATTTCGTTACTGGATAAGAGGCGTTGAAATCAATGTCCTCTAAGTAAGGGTACCATGAGTACAATCTATTGATACAGTGTATTACCATTTGCGTGTTTTTCATAGCCGGTACCCAAAAGGCGCTCCTTATTTCGCTGTTTCGTCTCCAAGAAATTCGTTAGGACTTCCATCGTAGGTGAAGTCAATATCCTAGATATAAAATATCAATGAAGGGTTCATTATAATGTGTGGATGTAATGGTACAAATGTAAATGTACGATATAATCTTACGGCATGTGTTCTGCTCGACTTCCTTTATTTAATCGCGAGTTTCTCGAAATCGGCTATATGAATTTTCATTAAACTTTTTCTGCTGTAGAAAATGCGTTTATTTCGATACCGAATAAGAGGTGTTGAAATCATTATCCTATAAGTAAGGGTTCCGTGAGTACAAACTATTTATACAGTTTATTAACATCTGCGTGTTTTTCATAGCCGGTACCTCCTAAGGCGCCCCTTATTTCGCTGTTTCGTCTCTACGAAATTCGTCAGGACTTCCTTCGTAGGTGGACTCTATCTCCTAGAGATAAGATATCAATGAAGGGTTCATGTATAATCAGTGGACGCAATGTCCCAAATGTAAACGTACGATATAATATTACGGCATGTGTTCTGCTCGACTTCCTTTATTTAGTCGCGAGTTTCTCGAAATCTGCTCGACGAATTTTCTGTAAGCTTCTTCTGCTGTTAGAAAATGGGCTTATTTCCATACTGGATAAGAGGCGCTGGTATCAAATTCCTCTAAGTAATGGTTTCATGAGTACAAACTATTGACACAGTTTATTTTAAGATTTGCATGTTTTTCATTCCCTAAGGACTTCCTTCGTAGGTGGACTCTATCGATAAGAGTAGACTTTGTTGATTGATCTATTGATATTTGTATTGTAATACCTAAATCAACAAAACAAAATACTAAGCACTATTAATAACCACATTCCTTTTCCAATAATAATACTAATAATTATAATGTAAATACATGAATCAAAGTCAGAAAAACATGATGCAGTTCACTATATTGTAATGCCTTAATGGTATTGTGAATTAAGTTTTGCATACACAAATATTGTCCAATTAATGTGTGAAGATTATTTGATGTTAAACTTTGAGATGTGAGATGATGTTTGACCTACGAGACTTTGGCATATTCGATCATGTCATTGTTATCTGTCACGGAAAACATCTGCCATGTGTGAGTTACTTCTTCCATTCCTGAATGTATGCAACCCACCCACCATTGTTTAGATCGCCGTCTGCATCTCTTATGAATGTGTACTCTGTGTTTTATACTAAATGTGAGTATAAAACCTTGCTCTGGTCCTTATAATGTCACGCTGTTGTCATGAGTATTAATGAATTAGTCAAGGAATTCATCTAAAGGCATCAATAGTTCTGCAAGCCCTGGGACATCAACATTAAGTGGAAAGAAGTTCGCATGTTAGCAGTTATTGTGCTCTATCCATTTCCATGTTGCACCTTGCCTGTGTCGTGCTCGACTTTCACATGAATAGTTTAGGAAATGAATTATTTTACCTTCCATGATTTTGGAATATCAAAGCCAGAAACATGATGTTAGTCCATAAATTAGTGACTTCAGCCATCCGGTGGAGTTTTGTTAAGGAAACAGTGGAGATGCAGGATAGTGAAGGAATCAATGTGCCCGGCCGAAGAATCACATTTCTCTTGTCAGATTTTTGTTGAACAGTAAGTTAGAACTAATGTTACTGTTCATTATTGTAAGTTCTTGGTTATGTAGAACTTGTTATTTCACTTTAATGTGCAAAATAGTACGCATTTGATAGGGACTATTTCTAACCATATTATGACTCACTGCATCAGCAGTGCGTTGTACTCTCGCTCGATTCGCATCGAAATTCACTTGTCCTTTTCGTTCAGTTCTACGTAATTGTATTTATGAATATATAAATAAGACTGAAAGTAAAAACGCGCACCACGGACATTGAGAGGACAACTTAATTCTGTCAAAATTTTGTGTTCAGAGGGATTTTTCCATGCATTTTGAACAGTTGACTTGGTTACCGCCATGGCGAGCTCTGAGAAGGACAAACATTGATTGGCTAACTAAGATCATGTGACGTGAATAGGAGTCTATAAATATAAGTGCAGACAGTGCACTGGCAGACAGCTGTCAGAGCGGCAAAGGATGAACATCTAAGCAGAATAGAATTTCGGCCATATACTCCAAATCCAATCGAAAACCATAAATTACATTTTTTTTTTACATAACCGACATAAACTTTGACACTATAAAATCTCAAAACTGAATCAAATTGTTATAAGAAATTTTAAATAGATTTATTACATGATTGCTATTGAATTTAAATGCTTTATAATTATTATATAATTCTTTATAAAGCCGCTGCTATCTCCCACCACACTGCTCAAGTACACTAGTACTAAAATCATTTTTTTCACTGAGATCACGCTACTATGTCTGAATATGTTACAGTCAATCTAACAAATTTAGCTGTTAATATATACAGGAATATAATAACAGAATTAATTTCACTATAATATGGTGTATTATAATGTTGTCTTTTGGCATTTAGACAAACAAGTCTGCTCTGTATTATCAGAATTTGATAGTGTTGTGACAGACACTGTGTTTATGTAAAGTCACTATGCGAGATTGAAAAGCATGTTCTATCTCACCTTTTTTATTTATAAAAATCATTTTTGTGTCCTGAACTCTGGTCTATTCGATATTTAACACACGGGGTGTTAAAGTATTATTTTCCAATCTATCGCAGTACACACTTCAGACGGAGTGGCTTGTCAGTAGCATAGTCGTCTCTTCCACTGAGCATTAAATTTGTTTAAAGATCATTTGAAGTCAACGCAAAGCCACACTTTATCGTAATGCCATGACATTTTCAGTGGGTTTGATGCTGTTTGACTGTTACGTCAGTATTCACCATACGCCATTTTTTGTCTTCGATCCTAGTTTTTCATTCGAGAGTACTCGTAAAAGTCGCCTATTTCCACCACAAGAACAAACGTAAAGACTTTATAATGTTTACCAACTTAATTATCGTCAGCATTGTTTTGTTTTGTAATTTCACGGTGTTTTTGTAATATTGTCATTGTATATGTTTTATGTGTTGACTAATACTGTAAAGCGCTTGGAGCTTCTAAAGGTTAGGCGCTGTACTAAGTCGTTATTATCATTATTATTATTATTATTGTGTGAAAATAATTCTTCATTACGCATCAGTGTTAGATAGGAAAGAAATTTCCACCATAGAATTTCTGACCCTCGGGTGGAATTTCCCTCTCATACATTGCCTCATACGAACACTATATTATTCCAGGTCAGTTTTATATGTCCTATTGACTATTTTTTACCTCATTCATACAAACAAGTAACGGGTCGGGGGTTCAGTTAGAGCGCTGGACCTGGTAACCTCGATTTAGAGGGTAGCGATAAAGAAAAGAAATAGGAAAAACCTTGTTTAAAATTTAGACAAATATTCACTTTATGCAAAATTTGTTATTAGTATGATGACGGAGACACTTTGGAAGTAATTTAAATGGTCCGTTTTTTTTTCTCCATGGATTAGGGAGGTAGGTCAAAATTCGTCTCTCACAGGGGCCCCCAAAACGTGGAATAATATATCATTTTCACTTTGTGTAAGTCTTCTTAGTTCCTGATGAAATTATTTATCAATATGTCTGTAGATGCATACATACGTACATACGTTTATACATACATACATACTTCCTGATAGATTCCGAAAGAGAAACCCCACAATTTAGACCAACCTGTTTGGATATCACTTTCATTTAGTCCAGTCAGTGGTCGTCAAATCGAATTTTCTCTGTATGATACCACTATGTGACACACACACACACACACACACACACACACACACACATATATATATATATATATATATATATATATATATATATATTGCCTTTCAGCGTCATATATACAAAATATAAAAGGGTCACACCTAAATATGAATTGTTATGTTATGTCGCCCAACGGTAGATATTATAAATATGAACATGTATCATTTTACCTTCGGGCCACACAACACATATGCTGGTCATTATTATAAACCAATTTTCATGTCTTTGTAAATTCATTCCAATATTGCTCACAAAATCTACCCAACAGGTACGATAATGACTCCTACATATTCTCTGTAGTACAAAGATGTCAGAAGGAATCAAATTATACGCTGTCGCTTATAGGTAGGATTATATAACCAGAAGATTTGAACGTGTGATCACTGGATCCTACAGTAGGATGCGTGAAAATATCAAGTGACATTATATATGGAGAAAGGGTATTATCTTACAGGATAGAAATTTAGTCATTTTTACCCTACCGAGATTTGGACAGGGTTCGAGGAGTACGATATTTATCGTCTTGCCTGCACGCACTAACCCCAACAGATGCTTCCCGATAATGTCACCAGCAGACGATATTTTGCCCCTTTTACCTGGACGACGGGCAACCTGGCAGTTTTTCCTATATGAGATCACCAAAATTTACCATTTTTAACAAGACAGACTGAAGCAAAGTCAACTCGCAAATATAGGTACTAACAAAAAGCTTGATTTGCGTTCTGTTTATGTATGTAATTTTCGTAAAAGTATCTAGAGATTCAATGAATTTATATCAATTGACCACAAATATGGCGGCTGATGGCGTCATTCGGGAACCTTCTTGAGTAAATTCGTTCTTACGTAAGTGACATACTTGCACAACAACTCATTAATTAACTCTCATGTAATACACCTTAAGTTCCGCCCACCTGGGCTTGTACAAGTGGTCCCGTTATATCAAATGTACACCAGGAAGAAAGGGAAATACTAACTCCGTAATAAGGAGGATGCGTAATAAGGTCATATAAAAACAGATATCGAGAAAGAGTATGATCATACAGGTTAGAGAATTTGCAACTTGTCCACTACTGACAGAGATCACCAGCCATCTTACCTGCACCCCCAAACCTTATTCAATTCTTCGGGGGCACAGGCGTTATTGCAAAGCAGAAAAACTCTCATGGCAACCCAGGAATTATCTGGTTCAACAAGACTAAGGAGAAGACATTTCTCGTAATATTATATGCACTATTCGCTTGCAGCTATAAATAGTTGACATCACTGGTTGTGTATATACAATAAACTAGTTTTAATTTGTTTCTTTTTTGTTGTTGTAATTAGACCATCTGCAAGGTTCTGAAAACAATGCATTTAAAGGCAAAAAATAGGCATTTCTCCGCTTCAGAGGGACAATAAAACAACTTCACTTATGTCCTAGATGATTCATGTTTAAATAGCTTTCATTAAGTAGTCAGGTGATCATAACTGGTTTGATTTAGTGCTTTATGGCAAAGCAACACAAATTTATTTAGTGCCGAGGCATTTGGAATAAAGTGCTTTGCCCAGGGACACACCAAGGTAACTGAGCCAGTCCAGTCCGAAAGTAGGATTCGAACTTCATCAGTGAACGCCTATAATGTGCGAATAGTCATTAGAAACGCCACTCTTTGTGTGCAAGCACTTACTGTTCTTTTGCCTTGATTTTACAAACTGATTTTCTATTTTATGCTCTTGACGTTTGCTTTTGGTATCAAGACTGCCATTTTTTTTGGTCTTGTTTCATGTGATGGATACATTTCTGTGAATAATGTGTGTATTCTGCTGAGTTCGTAAGGAGATCATTGCTGAACATGATACACATTACAGACAATCCAGTACATCATAAAAATGGGCATAACTTATTTTTTTTTAAAATGCAACCTTCTTTGAATAATATCCCGAAGGTTCAAAAGTCAGTAATAATTCGTATGGTAAATAAAGTGTGTTCCACACTACACTCATGATGATTAACGATTTCCTTACACACAGACTATTTGATACATATGCTATCAGGTAACAGCTTGTATGAACAACACATTTTATTTTCCTTTGTTTGCGAAGGTTTAGCAAGTTGATTATTTACATAACTGAAAAACAATATTGCTATGTATCTCCGTAATTAGGTTAAATGTGCAGCTGTATATATAACTAATCGCAGCGTCAAGATCCAAAATATAATAGTTTTCATACGGGTAAACAAAGCCAGTCTACGAAATACATAACACGAATCATCTTACTTACTTGGCATACTGATAGAAATAGGAAAACTTATGCAAAGTCCCCTTCCCTATGCGCCACACCCATCTCTCTGGAAAAGAAAGTAAAGTTGCAACATGTTATTTTTCATGTACTTGCAAGTTGCTTGAGTTACTTTTTTAAGGTGGAAGACGTTACTGCTTCTTTGAATTTGATTATTTTGAGTAACTTTAAACACATGTACTCGGTAAATGCAAATGAGGTTAATTAATCGTTAATGAAATTGTGAGAATTTAAGGCACATCTTGATATACTAGATTAAGGTCAAATATAGACATTCTTAACATGGCTCCAATGAGACAACATATGTCATTGCTGGAATGACAGCCCGATATATCAGTATTTGTTACAAAATGCTAAATCATTGTTAAGAATTATGTAGAGACGCAATAAATATTTAATAAACGATAGACACCTTAATTTCAATAACCGTGATCCAGAATATATTGTATGTTAAAGATTAAAATTAATGTTCATCAGTATTTCCTTTCTCAGCCTGAGAAAAAGAGAAATCACAAAAGATTTTAATATTGGATGTAAACACTGATACCAGAATCTAGGTTATAAAACTTTATCTGTGAAAAAAGGGTTTAATGTATCTGATACGTCCGAACCTTCTCCACTCGACTGGTATTGACAACCTGATGTCACGGTCATTGTTGTCAAATGATAAATCAGTGTTATTTATTATGTAGAGACGCAAAATGTACTTGAGAAATATAAAAAATTTTATTCGATGATTCATGATCTTGTAAATATATTTTAATAAGCATTAGATCCAAGGTCTATCAGCAAACCTATGAACAAATGTAAAGACTTTTCATTCCCTGGCAATAAAGAACAACAACAAAAGCCAAAAGACTCGCATTAATCCATTATATATTCCTCACAGCAATATAAGCCCTAGATCCACTGGTTCTACCATATAAAAATCAAAGTCTAGTACTCACACACCTGTTCAAGTGACAGTCAATATAGTAAACAGTATCCATGATGGAATGTTAGGCATAGGTAGAACAAAACGTTTTGAAAAGGGCTAGCCCACATTTATGCATATAGCATACTGACTGCTCTTAGTCAACTAACCACCTATGTTTCGGGTAAGTAAAGCCTTAACCTATACGGTTAATAATCCAAATATTGAGGATGATAGGAGAAATGTCTCTCATTATCAAAATGAATATCATTATCAAGATTAAGATCACGATAAAAATATTTTGACAGTCACTAAAGGAGACATGCGAATTTCATAACTAAACAAATAGCAAAAACAAACGTAGCCATGTTTTCTTCTCTCGGTTTATATAGTCAACCATAACGATGCCCTAGTATTCAGCTTAGTAACCTGCCTTAGTAGTCTCAACAGCTGATATGGTAATACTCGGGAGTAGTGAAG
>JAECUM010031364.1:0-25000 GCA_016617855.1 Megalonaias nervosa | reverse complement strand
CTCTCTCTCTCTCTCTCTCTCTCTCATCCTTTGGTCGGTTTGACTTAACTTTTACCATCATTCATAAGTCCAGTGATATCGTGGGATGACACAAACGAAAATCCTCTACGTTCGTCATTTCATAGATTTTAGCCTATATCTTGCTAGGATGGTCACAAGAGAGAGAGAGAGAGAGAGAGAGAGAGAGAGAGAGGGGGGGGGGGCCTTTGGACATTTTCACATTTAATTAATGATAATCGATTTTTTTAGAGGATTATAGTATGTTTAAGAAAAAAAAACAACATAACATTAAATACATCACAGTATGTGTACCACGTAACCGACAAAATTACTGTATAATGGCGACCTGTTTGCTACTTTGTATCATTGATAAACACTGTAGATAAATCCCAAGGAAAGTGCACACGTATCGTTACGACGAACCATAGTCTTGTAGGTTACTTGGTGTAATTTCAAGGTTTTAATCCAGAACAAATTCCTTTTCTCTCTCATTCACATTTCTGCGCGGTTTGTCCGTTATGCATGAGAGGGTAGGGGAGAACAGAAAGCAGAAAAGATTGTGAGGAAAATGTGTACCATATTAAATTCATTTAGAAAACGGGGATTATTAAAACTTTTCATCGTTATTTTCATACGTCACTAGTGACTAATGTCTGAAAATTGATCACTGATCTAGAATCAACTGCAGACGTTCGCGAGAATCTTTATATATGCGAATTATTGCGCCATGGGCGGATCACAACTTGATATACCAATAGTATTGGTATATCAAGTTGCTTTATACCAACACTTTAAATGCCATGTTATATCCTGGAAAAGTAATATGAAATAATTAGCACTATAGTGCTTACAAAGACTGTTTATTCTTATACTTAATGTAATTTCCAAGTGCAGAACACGCATGCAAACATTTAACGACTAATACCTATGAGAGTTTGAAATTCTAAGTTGTTGCGTTTAGTTTTCGAGAAATGGCCTATTACAAGTTGAAGCCACCGACCGTTGCAATTTCCCGATAAATAGCGCAACAATTTCAAATTCGACGTTCTTGCGCCCAATTTCTCGAGAAAGCGAGCGAGACATTTTGACATCAAGAATACTCCCAAGATATTTAGACTCCAAGACATTTTAACCCCAGCCCTTGGACAATTCGAACCCAATTCATGCATTTTTGAAACAATAATTTGCAAAATGCTAATGGGCATTCGAATTAATGACATTATTATTTTCATTTAAGACTGGAGTTAAGAAAGATACCAGCACAACGGTAAGTCGCCAAAGCAGATGTTAACAGTTAATTATAATTAATCTCACTTGTATTAAGTTAATGAATGCACGCTAATTTGAATTTTAAAAATCAAATTTACCACAGTATGTAAATTTGCATTAAACAACTCCCATTTTTTTGCAAACAATAATTAGCACACTACTAGAAATCATGCCTGCTAATCACACTATTATTCATTGATGTCTGCTATTAAAGAATCAAAGCAAACCGCTTAATCGCCAAAAACACTCAACAGTTAATTATAATTAACGTAACTAGTATTAAGTTAATAAATCCACACTAAATATGAATGGATAAAAGGTATAAAAATTAAACGTACCACATGCTGTAAATATGTACAAATGAAGCGAAAATTTTCGTTACTTGCCAATTTGTATGCTAAGCTTTAATAAACATGTTTGTTATGCTTGTGTGTAAATCATGGATTAATTTAGAGTAAATACAGTTTTTATTGTGACATTTCGATCGGGTATATTTTGGTATTGTACTTACTG
The DNA here is from genome assembly GCA_016617855.1 of Megalonaias nervosa. Taxonomy (NCBI): domain Eukaryota; kingdom Metazoa; phylum Mollusca; class Bivalvia; order Unionida; family Unionidae; genus Megalonaias; species Megalonaias nervosa. The sequence continues at coordinate 23,218 of JAECUM010031364.1, read as the reverse complement.
AACTGTGTTAATTGTGACAATGGTATTTCATTTTTGTGTAAAATGCGAGAGTTATGTCTGGCCTCGCCAACTTGCTTTGTCTTGTAATAGATGCCGGAAATGGCATCATTTCATCCGATATATAGGTAAGTGTAAAGATTCATTATCCTTTTATTCATTCTGTCATTCTTCTGGTCTTAAATATTTATGTTTTTATTTATTTATTTATTTCTTTATTTATATATTAAATTCTGAATTGAAATTACTGTGTAGCATAGGTCTGGCTTGTATACTCATATGATTTAGATAAAAAATACATATAAAATGATTATGTTCCTTCAAGCTTACCAACTGAGCGTGAACTTAGTAGCCAAATCTGTTTTACAATAAATATATCCTACGATTACAGATACATAAAAATTCGTAATAATATTTATCTTTCGAAAACACAATATATATTTTATGATTAGTAGTATACAATAGAAAGAATTCAAAACTCTTTCAAATTCTTCGACATAGAATTAAATAGTTTATAAAATAAATCAAACCTAATCCTTAAGACATTCAAATTATTTCAGTGTGGCTATAACAGAAAATCTTTAAGATGCATTTTTTCTTACCTAAAGGAAAAGGAAGGAGAATAATGTATAACCAAACTATTTCCAAAGTCGTGGGTGGCTTTACTTATTTGTATATTGTGATCTCAGGCAGCGAGTAATGAGAGTTCGCTCAAGTATAAATGTATATTGGACTCGCTGATTCTAATTTATTGAATAAACTTGATCTGATATTTTGTATCATGTTACTGAAATAGCTAACTTGGAACAACAGAGGATTTCTTCCATTATTTTTATACAATGTTAGACTATTGCTGTATTTAAGCACCAATCATAATCTTTGTTAAAATTATCCAAATTTAAGTTAGAACAAACAAACATTGCATTTTGTAAAACTTCATTGGAAATTCAATCTCCACAGGTATATCAAGTATATAAATGTGTGTAAATGATTTATCCGTGATGCTTAACATATTGATAAAGATCAAGGAGTGTGACTTTTTTTAATATTACAGGTTTTTCCTTTGATGTTGGCATTTTGTTAGTTGAATTAATGCATAGTATTTGATCACTTGGATCCTTAACGAGGCGTGAATGACACAAGCGGTTGAATACCTTTCTGTCTTTTACACATTTCATGTATACTATAGCTAGTATATTATTTTTGTAGAGTTATATTTAATTTGTTAGAGAGAGTGATAATCCAATTGGCACTAGAACTGTAGCGTATTTTGCTTCTTTTACTTATATATCATAAACGAGATTACTTATTCTTTAACTATTAACATTGTTGATTTAAGCTCCAGTTAAAATCCACACAATATGCATGCAGCGAGGTATGCTTCTTTTGTGTGTAAACGTCTGGCCCATTCACGTGTGAAGGGTGTGATAAAATGTTAAATCATAGTGGACATTTAAAGCAGCACATGAGGATTCATACTGGAGAAAAACTATTCAAGTGCGAAGTGTGTGATAAAATGTTTAATCATAGTGGACATTTAAAGCAGCACATGAGGATTCATACTGGAGAAAACCATTCAAGTGTGAAGTTTGTGATAAAATGTTTAATGAGAGTGGACACTTAAAACAGCATATAAGGATTCTTACAAGAGATAAGCCATTAAAGCAACATGGTTGTCAACATATGTTTGGTAACTCAATAAAAAAACAAAGATATGTTATTTCTTTTAAATGTTTTATCAAATTATTTTAAAACAATTGTTTTAAAATAATTTTTCAGGTTTTCTGCGGCCTTGTTAGGCCTAGCAGTGTGGAGTAGAACTTGCGCTAAAGCACATGGAGAACTCGCCCTGTGGAGAACTTGCCTTTTGTGAAATTGCCCCATGAAGAACCTGCCCCAGTGTATCTGTAGAAGTCGCCCCCGATGGTTGAGACATCACTCTAGATTGTGTGAGTGTGTCTGTACACACACACACACACACACACACACACACACACACACACACACATATATATATATATATATATATATATATATATATATATATATATATATATACCATAAACATAAAACAATAACATGCATTTAAAGTGTTGGTATAAAGAAATTTGATATACCAATACTATTGGTATATCAAATTGTGATCCGTCCGTGGCGCAATAATACGCATACATAAACATTCTCGCGAGCGTCTGCAGCTGATTCTAGATCAATGATCAATTTGCACACATTAGTCACTATTGACGTATGAAAATAACGATGAAAAGTATTAATAATCCCCGTTTTCTAAATGAATTTAATATGGTACACATTTTCATCACAATCCTTTGTGCTTTCTGTTCTCCCCTCCCCTCTCATGCATAACGGACAAACTGCGCAGAAATGTGTAATGAGAGAGAAAAGGAATTTGGGCTGGGTTAAAACCTTGAAATAGAAATTACACCAAGTAACCTACAAGAATATGATTCGTCGTAACGATACGTGTGCACTTTCCTTGGGATATATCTACAGTGTTTATCAATGATACAATGTTGCAAACCAGTAAATTCCTCGGTTACGTGGTACACATACTGTGATATATTTAATGTCATGTTGTTTTATTTTTGCTTTGTATTAAACAGACCATAATGTTCTAAAAAACCAATTATTTTATTATTTAAATATCAAAATGTCCAAAGGTCTCTCTCTCTCTCTCTCTCTCTCTCTCTCTCTCTCTCTCTCTCTCTCTCTCTCTGTTTCTCTTGACCATATTAGCAAGTTACGGGCTAAAATCTATGAATTGACGAAGGTAGAGGATTTTATTTTGTGTCATCCCACGATATCTCTGGGCTTATGAATATTGGTAAAAGTTAAGTCAAACCGACGAAAGGATGAGAGACAGAGAGAGAGACAGAGACAGAGACAGAGAGAGGCAGAGAGACAGAGAGACACAGAGAGAGACAGACAGAGACAGAGACAGAGTTTTAAAGTCAAACCGACCAGAGAGAGAGAGAGAGAGAGAGAGAGAGAGAGAGAGAGAGAGAGAAAGACTTTATGGTCGATTGTACTGTTGCTAAATGAGATTAATGGCTTAGATCAACTGTAAATATATTAAAATATTTTAATTACCTCTTGTTGGTTCGTCAGTTGGCTTAGTTTCTATTCCACATTCATTTCCATGCGTCGGTATGTGAAAGGCTAAGCTATCCAAGTGTTGCTAGTGTTCTACTTTTATCATTAAAACCACCTTTCATGTTTAAATAATAGGTGTATGTTATATTGATTTTATCAATGTGGAGAAAAATAGAAATCTAGAAAAGAAAAGAATCAACTTATCAATATGCAGAGGTGATTGCAAATAGCCACTAAAGGCATAGAACTACATTCTTTAGCGGACACACTCAGGGATGTGAGGAGTTCATTCACTAGGTCAATACACGGCTGCCTGTAATAAATCTGAACTCTGTTCAAAGGGCAAATATATGTATTTGTATGTGATATAAATAAAATATATGTACAGTATGTACGCTGTATCAATGATATACCACTCGTTGTATAAATTTTTTCATTAAAAGGAAACTCAACATGCTTCGTTTCCTTTTAATGAAAAATGTATACATCTCGTGTTATATCATTGATACAGCGTACATACTATATATATATATATATATATATATATATATATATATATATATATATATATATATATATATATATATTCCACTTTCAGTGCAATGATACGTCATTTCTGTTAACATTGAATCACATGTTGTGTTTGGTTGAAATTCCAGTGTGTATCAAGAAAGAATGATCGTCCTTTAATTTAGATTAATAAGTTTCATAAAATGTATAACTGCTCTGATGGCCTAGTGGTTAAAGTATCCACCTTGGGTGCAGAAGGTCGCCGGTTTGAACCATGGCCAAGAGTGCTAGAGTGAGATTGTCAAGAAATTCTCGGGTGTATATTCTGTTTCAAATTTTCCAGTAATAATTTGTTTTTGGAATAAACGAAACGTGAACACACTACATACTATTCGTTGTTGTTCCTCTTCAACTTAATAACTTGCTGAACTGATAAAGTGTTGAACTATTCCATGTTTTTAAAACAGTCAGTTTAGTTTGCTTGGTAATAGCCATCCAACTGAAGTTGCTGCTTCCGTTCAAGGAGTAGAAAGGAGAATTTCCGATGTGAAATAATGGATGACATGTAACAAGCTGCATACGAATGATAATAAAACTGAGGCCATTATGAATAGAACACAAAGACTTTCTCATTGACATTCTTTACCTCAAACAATAAATATCAGCAATTCCAACATTAAATTCACACAGTGAGTACGAAACTTAGGTGTTACTCTCGACAGAATTCTCATTGTACAAAAATGTCATGAACATATGCAAGGCTGCTTATCTTGAGCTGATACTCATCAGCTCCATTCGCAATTATCTTTCAAATGATACCACTAAAATACTTGTGTGTTTCTTAGTACTTTCAAGACTGGACTATTGTAACTCAGTCCTGTCTGGTTCGTCTCAATATCTACTCCAGAAAGTTCAAAAGTTCAAAACTCAGCTGCTCGGATCATCCTTAGAGTACCACGATCAGCGCACACCTGTCCCCTGCTTTGTACCCTATATTGGCTATCCATTCATTCTCATTAGTTTAGTTTGCTTAGTATCTCTTGCTATTTAGTGGCCTTCTTATGTTGAATTTTCTAAAAATGACTATAAACATGACCTAGTTCCTTGTTTAAATTGCTGATGGAATAAGTCTAAAGTAATATATTCCATTTTAATAGCCTAATGCATAAACATTACAAAGCGGACATACTGTTACGTATATGTACTTAAACTGTTTGTTAGTTTTAAATTTAGTTATTTTCTTTTGTTCCATTACATATTATTGTAATGATAACTTTATTCACTGGAATTGACATTTTGCAGAAAATTTAGTTTAGTTCATTTTGATTTGAAAAACAGCCGGTAGTAGAAACATTGTATTAATCGCTGACATAGATTCACAGTCAGATTTTGAGCTGTAGTAAAGAACGTTTTTTATCTTTTTATCCAATCCTATAGTAAGATCTGTTCAGTAGAATCAGAGCCGTCAATGGCCTAAGTGATAATAGACTTGTAGCCTTTTTGTGTCGCTCGGACTAAGTGATCAAGTGACCACGACAGGAGGGTCTAAATTGCGTACCTGTTCGGGTTAGGGTTATAACATAATTTCACAAAGATTCTTAGTCAGTCGTAATTCATACCTTTGGAGCTGAACGATATTTTTGTTGTTGCCAGTTTGATTTGAATTTTTCTATTTTTCGGAATTAATAATTTATTTTCCCTGGAAACCACATGTGCTCATTTGAAGTCTTGGACAAAGACATTTAATAGACATCATTCGGAATTCTAAAGCCGGATTATTATTTTTGGTGATTCAATAAGGAACTGTTGACACGTCAGCATAACCAGATTACAGAAGACGTCATCGCGTTCCAACTTGGAACTTCATCGGGATTCGAACTGTGATTCACATAGGACTTTTTTATTGCTAGGACTTACATTAATTAATTCTAGGATTAATTTTGGATTAGATTCATAAACCGTAAATCCTTCTCCTTATGTATAATTCTTTTTCTAAGGAAATAAATTATTTGTTCAAGTTTGCAGGGTTTGTTGGCATCTCTTTATTTCTTTGTTACTTTTATACGATCCTAGACACAGAATAAAACAGTGAGTCATGAAAACACAAGAGTAATATTTTGCATCCAAAATTACTTTGAACAGAATGTTGCAGTGCCATAGCACATTTCAAACCCTAAGCATTGTATTATTTTATTTCAATTAATTCCTTATGAAAGTCAGTTAGGGATTTCTCTGGATTTTACACTTCGCTAAGCATGTGACAGTTAAATTGGGGAGAATGATTCACGTTAGTGAAGTTAGTGGACGAACATATATGGTGAAAAGGCTTCGGATTATCCGCAAACATATTGTTTATTCTAACCCAGGTTTGTTTCTATTAAAAGAGATATTTGATGATTTAATTTAGATGTTACTAAAATAAGATGCAAAGATTAAATTCCATTAAAAATAATAGAGTTCGATTGCAATAAATAAACACTTATAAGGAAGGGTCTGTTTTGGATTTAGACAAAGATTCCGATGGAAATTATTAATCTATAGAATAGTTTGATATATGACGTAATAAATGGAGCTGCGCAGAAATTTGGACCTTCTTGGACACCATACAGAGCATGGAGACAGTACTAAACAGCATCAACAACAATGGCTTGTAATAATGGTCCAACATACACAGGACCTATGTAAACATTTGGTATTGAAAACGTTGGGTGTTATATTCGAATTTCGGTGTGAATGTTAGTCACCATGATTTATAATTTCAGTTAGGTAATAGAATAGTTCAAGATGTGATATCGAGTAATAACCACGATGGTCCGAGATACCCAAATTAGAATCTATGATCTTTGGGGCGACTTCTATAGATGGAATGGGGCGACATCTCCAACCACCACGAGTCACCTTCTCCTAACCCCTGGGTTCATAACGAACCACTCAGTGTGGGAGGGAGTCGAGCAATAGCCCTGCTAAGAACAAGGTCCAGTACGATAAAAAGGTCCGAATGTCCAAACTTGAAGTAGGGGAACGAGTCCTAGTGCGCAATGTTGGACTAAAGGGGAAACACATTTTAGCCGACAAGTGGACCAAGGACGTATATCAGGTGATATCGATCCTGCATTTAGATATGCCAGTGTACAAGTTGAGTATGGTAGCAGGGACGAAATCTGTACGGACATCGCATTATAATATGCTTTTTCCCTTTGACTATCTCCCTTGCGATCTAGCCCCCATGAAATCGGTTCGGAACAACCCGAGTGTACAAAAAGTAACCCCTTCAGAGTAGAGCTCTGAATCTCTGTCTCTGAGTTCTGATTCAGACAGCGACATGTATATTATACAACACAGACGACCCGGTTGGGTCGAGAGGGAGTTTATTCGACCCCAAAAGGGAGTTTGTTCGACCCCGTGAACATTCCATACGGACTGCCTCCGAAAGTAGATCTCGATCTATTATCGATCGCCATATTAGCCAGCCTCTTGAAAGCGTAACCTTTCAAAATAGTGGGTCAAGGCAATATGAAAGTAAGTTAAATGAACCAACAACTCGCTTATCTGCCCTCTCACCTGCTTCGCATGAGATCACTCAGCTCGGATACCCAAGGGTGTCTACCGAAAGGTCAGTTCAAAATCCGACTGTATAAAAGGGAAACCCAGAGCGTCAGTCCTTGAGATTAGTCCAGAGCCCACCAGCACCACATATGTCCCGGGAAGACTCAGGCCAGCAACCGTTAAGGCGTTCTACCAGAGATTGAAAACCACCCGACTGATTAGGGCAGTGGGTGAATTCACAGACGATTAACTACGTGTGAGATAATGAGATCTATCCTTATCTTTCGGTCTTTCTTTGTTTTCATGTAGTAGGTAGGAGTGATTCTGAATACCTCATTTATTGTTAGACTGACACAAAAAATAAATATAACAAGACAATTTGACATGATTGTGTGAGTAATTGCAATTTCAGTTTTAGTTATTCTAAATATTTAATTTCAGCCGAGGAAATTAACTTATTAAAGTTTGTAGTTCCTTTTATTTTTTATTTGTCCTCAACTAATATTAATGTGGAATGATGGTTAAGTGTGGGGATAAGGATCTTCCGGGGAGAATCGGGTGGGTTAGAATCCCGCTGGGGCTTTTCTACTAGGTCATTCGCGTTGGTACTACTACGGAAGAAAACGAAAGGCAATACTTAGTAATAGAAAACCGCTCTTGTAAGATTTTCATTTTTAAAAACTAAAATGGATGAACTTTCGTACATTTTATGGGGGGCCCCGAGTGGCCGAGTGGTCTAAAGCGCTCACCGTTACGGATCACTGCCATCTCATCTCTGTCTGCGTGAGTTCGAGTCTCAGGCTCGGCTAACGTGGACACGTGAGAAAGCCTGCCAGTAGCTTCTCGTGGGTCGGTGGTTCTTCCCGGGGTTTTCCAGGGTTCTTCCTCCACCAATTATACTGGCCACCATGTATAGCCTATCTTGTGCTGAAAAATGGCGCTAAACCCTACAACAACAACAACAACAACAAAATTTTTATGGTTGTTTTTAAATCTTGATATATGCGAATAACTGTGACATAATAATGTTTTTATTCATTTCTGAAGACATGATGAATAGTACTGGTTGATAATTTGTTCCTGTAAATTTCAGGTTGTTTGGCTGCAGGCAGAAATTTGTTAAAAATCAGGAGACATTTACATTTACGGAAGGAGTATGTGGCCCAGATGCGTGTTTGTCATGAATGTTAATAAATATTTAATTGACGCATAAGGACACAAATGCAAAAATTAAATTAAATTAAATATAATATTTTCTATAATCAGTCTGTTTTAATAGTGCTTATTTTGTAATAGCAATGCAGTAGCACATCTCACTTTGCCACAATGAATCTGTCTTTATCATACGATATAAAGTTTATTACATTATTATATTAAACGTATGGATCATATATAACTTTATATGATTATTATGTCTCTGAATATTATTATTATCATCATTATTATTATTATTATTATTATTATTATTATTATCTGCCACAATGAATCTGCCCTTGTCATTCGATATCTGGTTTATTTTAGTCTTTGTCAACCTCTACCTTTGTTCCATTAAATATTTATATTACATGTATGCAATATATCACTTTCATAATATTATTATTTGTCTCCCAATAAGATAATTATTGTATAAAATTATTAAATCTGGCTTGGTCACCTGAGTCTGACTTTGTCATACTCTGGCTTATATGACTGTCATACTCTGGCTTATATGACAGTCATACTCTATCTGCCTTTGTTCAATTAAATGTTTATAATATTCTTATGTAATATAAATGTCTCGTATTATTTATAGGTTACTGCATTCGCGTGGGAAACTATGAACGAGTTTTCTTTTTCGGTTGGATCCTGAACGACCCCAATCAAATTCAGTAATCTCTCATTTACAATATACTCATATTTTACCTAAGGCTTAATCATATAACAACAATACACTGCAAGAAAGAAAGTAATTAAATCTGTGCTGTAATTCTAAATAAAAACACAAGCGGAGATTCATCAGTGTACAACAAAAATATTAATGCGCACATAACTCCGCCCTGCGAAATTTGAGCTTAGTCGCGCGCTCGGCAGAACATTCGAAAGGATATGTCGTTGTTTAGCGACATAAAATTGACATTTAGAGTCATATTTTGAATGAAGAATGAATGCGCTTTGCAACATCTTTTCCATTATGTCTGGAATTAATAGATTTTTGTATTTTTCTAGATTCTGTTAAATTCGTGATTAGGAATTTGATTTATGTGTGTCAATTCTAAATGAAGAACATCTGATCTGAGCAGCGAGTAGGCGTCTTGACTCACCTGCATGTATGTTTCAGTTCTGTCATTGAATGTTTGGAATCATAATGAGGCAGAGAATATGAAACTCTTTCAATTATAATTATTGAAAAGACTTTATGGAATATAATTCATTTCATTTTTAGTGCAGTAAGTAGGATGTTATTTTCACTTTTTGAATGTATAGTCGAAATTACAATACATTTTCGAAATGTGTAATCGTGCTTTAGAAACCCTGACACAGCTCAAGTAATTCGGATTTTCAGAAATAAGAAAGTACATTTCGAGGAAATTCAAGATGTAAAAATGTAAGTATATTTTTTCACATTTTTAATAATAGCTAAAGAAGAAATGTTTATGCCTGGTCATTTGCATGCTCCCCTAGTTGTTATGAACTGTACCATGTATAGCGTCTATCGCTAGCCTTATTCTGAAACACTGCATCAACAAAATTAATGCGCAAAATTGCAAAGCAGCTGGTACGTGGCTCTAAAACCCTTCATTTTCTTCGATAACCTTCACTCGCATTTTTTTCCCAAGAATTTAGTACTTTCACTTGTAAATTGTACATATCTAATAGATATGCGATATCCCTCACCCACACTATCAGTTTCGATGCTATGTTTTATGCTCATGAGATCACTAGTCATAGTCTGAACCATCTGATTAACGAAAAGTAACGAACATTTCTCCTAAATAACTGTTTTAATGATCAGAATGGTATTTTCAATACTGTATCTTTGCTATGTATATTTAATTTAATTGTTTGTTTCAAATTTTTTTTTATTGCATTACATGCTATTGGAATGTAACATTTTTACTGGATTTGACATTGTACAAAAGTTTAGTTGAGTTCTGTTTCACTTGATTGACTTTCTATTTTTTTTTTTATTTCATTGACGTAAACAACTAATCATAGAAACATTGTATCTAGTTGCTGACCTTGTTTCAAAATCAGTGACGGTTTTGGTAAACAATTTATTTATTGTTTTACTTTTCTTAGAGTAAAAATCATTAAGTTGAGTCAAGGTCATACCTGTACTACGTGAAAAGTATTATGTGTCAAACATATTTTCTCCAGAAGAATGAACTGTTGGCCCCCATCCGGGAATCTGTTTTGCGACTTAATTAGTCGTATAACTGACGTTTTGATAAAGGTTTATTCTGTTGGGTTTAAAACACTTGACATGTTAAGTTGTATTATTTGTGACCAGTTTGGGGTCAATTTTATTATTTTCAAATTATTAAATTCAAGTGATTATTTTCGCTGGAAATGCAAAATTGCTCTGACAAAATTCTTGAATAAAGACATTTGTTGGAATTTATAATGAATTCAAAACTGGTATAATATTTTCTGTGATTCAACAAGAGACTTGACACAGCAGCACCTTAATGACCACAACAAACGTCATCGCCTTTAATTTCGGATTTCGTCGGGACTCGGAACTCAGTTTCATTCAGGATTCGTAAAACTGTAAGTTGTTTTTCTCCTTAATTGTTTACTTTGTATTCATGGGAAATAAATTATTTGTTCAATTTTCCAAAGATTGCTGACTTCACTCTTTTCTATTAATTATTTTAAGAGCCTAGACTCGGAGCTGTCTCTTGCTTCTGTTGTGGACATTGCGAATATCGCGTTCACTCATTTGCTTGTTTTAACGTTTCATCTGTTACTCAGTAAACTCGTCCACATTGTTCCCTTTATCATCTCTACTTTGAAAAAGACGAAACGGCTGCTTTAGATCATCCAGGAACAAATTTATAATTAGCCTAAACCTAAAGTCTACTACATGAGTGTACATGGTTTGTTTACAAAGTAGTTCCTAATTCACTATGCTATTTTTATCCCACGTGTCATGTACGTGCGTGCAATATAAAGGTGTTCAGTATCATAGAATATTGGGCAATTCATACAATATAAGTTAACGGAGAGAAAAGAACATATAATAATATTGCATGTATCTCAGTGATGTAATTATTTTGTTAAATAACTCGTTAATAAAGGTTTATTAATAATTTTGGCATGTGCAAAATAAAGGGACACAACTAAGGGTTCGTATGTACCAATTTTACATTCAAACAACATTAAAACAAGCCTATTTAAATTACATTGTCAAAAGAAAGTTTAATATAGTTCAATGCAACAAATATATAGAAATTAAAAAAAAATAAACAGACTTTTCTCTGAATTGCATTAATTTGTCTGACGTTGTGTAACTTTGCATGACTTTATCTGACTTTGCGGTGTTTAGTAGGACCGCATTTCTCGAGTCTTTCGACATTTCAACCCCAAGACATATCGACCCCAAGAAAATTCAACCGCAAAGAGAATTCGGCCGGATATTTTGACCCCAAGTTCAATTCAAGTCCAAGACAAGTCTATCCCAGCTTAATGTATTGCGGTTATCTGTGGTCATATAATAATACAACACAGTAAGTGACCTTTTTTCGTTCTATAAACAAGATCGGTCAACGAAGACCAATGGGCCAGCCGTTCAAATTTTGCACACAAATGAAGCATACTTCGTTGCATGCATATTGTTAAGTATATGTCATTAAATTGTTTATTTGTTAGTTTTAAATTTTTTAAAATCTTTTTTTATTTCATTACTTGTTACTTAATGATAATTTTGTGTATTGGATTTGATATTGTTTAGAAATTCAATTCAGTTCTGTTTGACCTGATAAACAGCCAGTAGTGTGAAAGATTGTATCTAACTACTGACCTCGATTCAGAAATCAGATAGAGTTCTGGTAAACAACTTTTTTATTATCTTTCTCCCAGAGTAAGAACCATTGAATTTAGTTAAGGCCATGTTAGAGTACATAATGTTAGGCATGTAAATGAATGTTTTTGCGTTGTTCTAAAGAGGTGATCACGTAACCCTCATACGGGAATCTGTTTTGCGTTGAAAATAGTCTTATAACTCAAACCTTTAAACCTTTGAAGCACAAATGTGTTTTATTGTGACCAGTTTGAGTTTAAATTTTTTTTTTTTGGGGGGGGAGGGGGGAATTGGAAATTTATTTACCCTGGAATACAAATGCTCCTAAATTGTTTCTTGGATAAAGATATATTTTGGAAAGTATTCAGAAATTCTAAACTGGAATAGTATTTTTTATTTTTTGTGATTCAACAAGGAACTGTTGACACCGCAACACTTTTGAAGGTCACGATATACGTCATCGCCGTCTATTTTGATTTCATCTGGATTCCAACTGTGATTCACTAAGGACTTTTTATTGATAGGACTTACATTTCTAATCTTTCAATTAATTTTGGATTTGATTTGTAAACCGTAAGTACCTTTTCTCAATTTTACCTTGTTTTCTAGGGAAATAAATTATATTGCTTGTTGTGTTCACTCTTTTCTTGTTTCTTTTGTATGAGCATAGAAACCTAACAATATTGTGACGATTTTAACTGGAACATACAGCAACAATGTTAATGGTTAAAGAAGAAGTAAGTTCTGTTGGGATACATAATTAAAAGAAAAACAGAAGGAGAACTGTAATATGTGAAGGAAAAAGTCATACTCTTTTATCTTTGTTGGTAATCAATATGTGAACCATCACGGATTAATGATTTATACAAAGCCACCTAAGGCGTTGGTAATAGTTTGGTTAAAGACTTCACCTTGTTTGCCTTCCTTTTCCTTCAGGTAAGAAAAACGTGCATACTACATTTTAAAGAGTTTCTTTTAAAGCCACAGTGGAAAAATTTGATTGTTTTGGAAAGTTAAGTATTATTAAGAATTTATATGTATCTGTAATCGTAGTGTTTATTTATTGTAAAGAAGATTTGGCTACTAACTTTATGCTCAGTTAGTAAGCTTGAAGGAACATAATCATTTAATATGCATTTTATATCTAAAATATATTAGTATATAAGCAACATCTATGCTACTCAGTTCAATTCATAAATAAATAAATAAATAAAATAAATATTTCAGACAGGAAGAATAACAAATAAAATAAAAATATAATAAATCATTACACTTTCCTGTATCACAGATGAAATGCTGCCATTTCCCGCATCTATTACAAGACAAAGCAAGTTGGCGAGGCCAGGCATGACTGTCGCATTTTATATAAGGATGAAATAAACGGTCACAATTAACAACGTTCAGTTAGTACTATACCAAAATCTATCCAATCGAAATGTCACAATAAAAAGCTGTATTTACTATAAATTAATCCATAATTTACACACAAATATAATAAACACCTTTATTAAAGCTTAGGATAAAAATTGGCATATAACGAAAATGTTAAGCTCATTTATACACATTGCAGCATGTGGTACGTTTAATTTGCATACCTTTTTGTTTTCATTGAAATTGGCACGCATTTATTAACTTAATAAAAGAGCCTTTAATTCTAATTAACTGTTGAGAGCTTTTTGGCGATTTAGCGGTTTGTTTTGATTATTTAATTGCAGACGTCAGTGAATAACCATGTGATTAGTGGGCATGACTTAGTAGCGTGCGAATTATTGTTTTAAAAAAAAATACTTGAAATATTTGAAATATATGTTTGAAAAAATATGTAATAATATATTTAAATTTTGATTCGTTTATTTATTTATTTATGTATTTAATATTTAAGCACTAACATTATTTCATTGTATTATGTTTGTAACAAGTTTGATTCTGAATTGCTGGAAAAGAGTGAATAGAATTTGCTTAAGAATGTTGCACAGAAATGTTTGTACAATATAGGTAGTCACTGTGGAACATTTTTATATTTTCACAACAATGAAGGTTACACCTATTTGTTCACTGATGTCTAAGGAAATGTTCATACGTCAGTCCTTAAAGAATAGCTTGAATGTAGGAAAGATCTAATGTGACCATTGAAAAAAAAATTCACAAGTATCAATCCTACTACAAATTGTTGCCTGATGTCTTAAACAGAGTCATTTCATGAATATTATATTTGAAATATGTTAAAGATCTAAAGGGATTATTGCTATCCACCAAAGAGTTGTCTATCACAGTCACGATGATTTTTCCAAGTTGTTGCATGATGCCTGCATCCCATTTCTGGAAATTTACTCTTTTTAAAGTTATGAAAGGGATTTGTTGCCAAGAAACAATATTTTGAAGATATAATACATCAAAAAGGACTTTCACTACTGGCCTATAGAATTATATTTCACTGTTAATGGGGGTTATTCCATGTTGTTGCATTTTGCTTTCATGTCATATTTTGGAATTTAGTCCTAACAAAAAAAAACTATTTCAAAAGCAGGAAAGGTGGAGGGGGGTCTTGTATTAAGCAAATATGTTGAAGATATTAAAAGTGTAAGTTAATTTTCATTATTGCCCCATAAACTTATGTTTCAATTATGGCACTTGTTTCACAATATATGCACACCATTGTTTGGAAATTTAACCATGTAAGGACCATTGTAAAGGTAAAGTTCATCAAAGTTAAGGTCGTCAAGGGAGTGGATGCAAAAAGTGAATATTTGGAAGACATTAAAGGTTAAAAGATGTTGTTACTATTACCCCATATAAGTAGTTGGGGTTATTCCAAGTTATTGCTTGATGCTTGCATGTAAAATTTTATAATTCAGTCTTAGAATGATTGATTTAAAGGTTGGAAAGGTCTTCTTGGGAGATGTTGCACAAACAACGAATATTTGGAAGATATTACAAATCTCAAAGGACTGCTTCTATTGTCCTGTAGGTTTATATCTCACAGACTATGGTAGTATTCCAAGTTGGCGCATTATGCCATTGCGCCTTTCTCGGGAATTTAGTCCTAAAAGGAGTATTTTCAAGCAGAGACATAGAGCAGAGATCTTGCATAACATGAATAGTAGGAAGATATTAAATGTGTAAAGAGAATTTTACTAATGTCCTATACACTTGTATTTCAGTTATGAGGGTTCTTCCAATCTACCGTATGATGCATACATCCTGTTGTGTTTTACAGCAGGAAATTTCTTGATGCTGGGTGTTGCAGAAAAATATTTTTGACATATTAAAGGTCTGTAGGTGTTGCTACTACTGCCCCATTGAGTTGTATTTTACTATGTGCTTTATTCCATATTAAAGGTCCGTAGGTGTTGTTACTATTGCCCTAAAGAGTTGTTTTTCACTAATGTGGTTATTTCAATTTAAAACTCTGTAAGTGGTATTACTATTGCCCCATAGACCTAGAGTTTACTATGGAGTTTATTCCATACTAAAGGTCCGTAGTTGCTGCTAATATTACCCCAAAAACTAATATTTCACTATGGAGGTTATTCCAAGTTGATTCATGCAATTTTTTAAACTTTAGTCCAAGAAAGACAAACTTAAATGTAGGAAAGGT
This sequence comes from Megalonaias nervosa, assembly GCA_016617855.1. Taxonomy (NCBI): domain Eukaryota; kingdom Metazoa; phylum Mollusca; class Bivalvia; order Unionida; family Unionidae; genus Megalonaias; species Megalonaias nervosa. Next base: position 7,454 of record JAECUM010031364.1, on the reverse strand, counting down.
CTTGAAAGGCACTGTTGCATATAATGAATATTTGGAGGACATCAACAATCTCAAGGGGCTGTTACTATTGCCCAGTAGGGTTATATTACAATGCTATGAGGGTTATTCCAAGTTGTTACATGATGCATGCATGCCATTTTTGGAATTTAGCCTTAGGAAGGCTGTTCATGTAAACAACACATCATAAATACTGCTTGCAGGTGCTTACAAGGTTGTCAAGTTCCAGGTAGTAAGATTAAAACTGAAAAGTTAAAATATAAATATTTATTCCTCATTGTCAAAATTGCTTTAAATAGTAAATGTTTGCATTATCACGTCTGCATGGTAACATGTGACTGACCTTGACTACATAAAGGAATTTACATACTTTATATACATCATAGATGAATTCATCTGTGGCAAGTTATGTCAAGAAGGACTGTGGTGTATATAAACACTAAGTAAAGGTGATTACATACTCTTGTGAGATTACAGGATACAAAATAGCAGAAGGTAAAGCATTACAAACTAAAAATGAACTGCTTAATAAAAGATCTTGCACAGAGCTACAGTAGATTTTTATATATGTTACCCAGATAGCCCATGTTCAATCATAAATGCTGGATCTCACTACACCACTCCCTCGATAACTCACGCACAACGAGGTCCAAAAGCATCGACCGCATTATAAGAGAGGGAGCGATTTATCGAGGGACCTATAACAAACAACAAAACTAACAAAGGGATCGACGTAGAGGCAAAAGGGGGGTGGGTTGGGTTGGCATGTTAGTGTTGAATACTCAATTAATAATCGTGCTAAGATTAACTGTGAACAAATATCTCTTCATAGCGGTGTACTTTGTTTACTTTTTTCCTCACAGAGTAACATTAATTTCAGGATAACTTAAAGTATATTGAGGAGATCATCAAAACATTATTCAACATGGTTTCCGTTCGCTTAACACATGTACAACAGCGCACATTGTGTACTACGTCACAAATTTTTGTGTTGAATTGGATAAATTCTAGTTTTATTGTTTGATCCAAAGTAGACCTTTTTTTTAATACATAAGATCGACACTCATTTCGTAAAAACAATGTCCATCGAACGATGGGTAGATTTGATTGCCGTAGAAGTAAAATGGAAAATTTTTTTTTTTACAAGGGTTAACCATTACTAACATGAATTTAATGGGTCTACAAATTTAAAATAATGTAAATTAGAACACGATAATACTTGCAGTTTGTGACACGTTTGACAAATATCACTTCACATTTTGAAAACATCTGTTCATTTTCTTTTGTGTTACTCTTTGATTTCTCTGCCGCCTCTGTGTATTGTTCACGGATGATTATCTCTCTGAGCTGGTATGGATAATTACATGCGGCTTCATGATTCGCTGAGCGTATTTCTCCCGACAATGAATTTTGTTTAATTCTATGTCGGCGCTGGAATCTCCAAAGCCATCCATGGCTTGCCCTAAAACGAGATTGATTCTCCATACTTTTACCATTTTTTTCTGTTTGGGCCTTGAGAATTGTTCCAGAGATGGGAACACCTAGTTCACGTTCCTGTGTGAACCATGTGTGCACAGCATCATCTAATTCAGTATCGTTTGCAGTCCGTGCTCGTTTTCGTTTGATCCCATTATCTGAATCAACATCATGTAAATAATCTCGAAGTTCCTGCTTATCCTTAAGCCAACCTCTAAATGTCGACTCAGCAATTGTTTAGTTCATTTCAAACGTTGGATCTCGCTTCGCCATTATGAACCCTGTCTATGATGCACAGCTTTTCAGTCACTGAGTACACCTTTCGCTTACTTCCTTTGCTCTCCATGGTCACATTTACAAATGATTAGGATACATTACTGATATTATATACTTTAGTGATGTTAAGTACATAAAAATGTGAAACCATTTTCGATTGGTCAAATAAAATGAATTTTGAGAACGGTAATGACCACAAGAACTTATGCTGCTATTGGCATGCCTTTGAATTTTTTTTTTTAATTGTACTTCCCTCGCTTGATTTGATACAAAAGACATATTCAAAGTGATAAAACAACACAGGTCTCTTTTAATTGAATTTTTAATGCATCGGACACTTCCCCACGTTGTTGATCAAAACAAAGCCGGCATTTAATTAGGTTCTCACAGAAGTACTCACGGGTTTCGATGTGACGGTCGATTGACTCTTTTCATGTTTTCATAGAAGAGAGTATGTTGCGATTATAGTGTCTACACTGAAGCGAAATTAAAGGATTAGAATGTGAATTTCACATAGCAAGACATTTAGTTGGTGTTTATTTCATTCTCTGTTGCCACCTGTTAGCATTTACCAGAATTTTTCGTTGATCGCTGTTTCACCAGACTGTTTATTTACATTGTATTGACAACTATTTCTCTCTCAACACCCCCCCCCAACATAATATGTGATATCTTATTAGAACTTGCAAATTTCACAATATGGATTCTATTTTTACGGGCAATAATCACCAATTCCAAAGATAAAATGAGCTACCGTATTTCATGTATTTTTCGTACCCTTTAATTTTTCGTACACAATCAAGTTATCAAAATAATAATTATTTAAATGTATCATAATTTTTCGTACATATCACTTTGTATTATTTGAGAAATTCGTTAAATTATCGGACATACAATTTCCACTAAGACCATTTACGTTTGCAAAAAAGATCGAAAATACCGTATTCCCATTTTCTTTTTACAAAAATTAATTAATAATTATTTTTTCGTGTACGAAAATTTACATAAAATACGGTATGTATCAAGGTTCAATTTACCAACTTACCAATTCTTATCGCGACTTTTTTCACGTTCAGCATATTTTAAAATATATTTTCTTTGGAAAAAAAATCGGCAGCCATGCCAGACACCCCGTTATAAGCGGGTTCGCGAGTTATCCGGGCGCGAGTTATCGAGGGAGTGGTGTATTTCAGTTTTTTCTCTACTTCTCCATGGGAAAGTAACTTGAGCTTACCCAAGCCAAAACTGTCTTTGCCCCAGGATTTAGACAAGGGAATTTGTAAATGCCTGAACATGTACATTCTAATGAGACAATTCCTCATAAAACTTCACAATCAAACAATTGTTTCTTCAGTATGAAGCATCTAGAGAATACTACCATCACCAGACATTATATCACAAGCTTCATGCTATTTTTCTGCAGTATGTGTCTTTATGTGTACCTTATAGTTTCTACTGTGACTAAACATCATATCACATATTTAGCATTTAAATTTGTGGTCTACAATATGTTTCCTCCGGTGCAATTTTAAATCTCCACTTTGACTAAATGTTTGAGTATAAGCTTCATACTTAAATGATGTTTTAATGCAGCATGTGTCCTCATTTCATAATTAAATGTTTTTTCTCCAGTATACGTGCTCATTTCATGCTTAATCTTTCTTTCTCTAACACAAGTCCTCATAAGCCTCTTAGAGATCCACTCCAATTTCACCTTCAATCACATATATCACATTAAACAATTTTTTTTTTTCTGGTGGGAAAACTTGTGTGCTCCTTGAGAGATACGTTATGGACCCAGGGGTCAGGAGAAGTTGACCCATGGTGATTGGAGAACTCGCCCAATTACGTCTGTAGAAGTCGCTCCAAGATCAAAGATTCTACTTTGGCTATGTCGCCCAATGGTGGTTATCACTTAATATTACCTCTTGAATTATTCTAGTACGTAATTGAGATTATAATTTATGGCGACTAACATTCACACTGAAATTTGAAAATAACCCCTGCTTTTTCAATAACAAGTGTTCACTTAGGTCCTTTATGTCGGACCATTATTACAAGCCATTGTGGAATAGCAGTTTGCTGTTGTTGATGCTGTTTGGTACTGTCACCATGATCTGTGTGATGTCCAAGAAGGTCCAAACTTCTGCACAGCTCCATTTATTACATCATATATCAGACTATTCTATAGTTTCCTAATTTTCCTCAAAAATTTTGTCTCCATCAGAAACAGACCCTTCATTGTCAGTATTTACCTATTTATTGTGATCAAACCCATTATTTAGAATAGAATTTAATCTGTGCCTCTTATTTTAGTAAAAATCTCAATTAAATCACCAAATATCTCTTTTAATAGAAACAAACATGGGTTAGAATAAGTGATATGTCTGCTGATAACCCGAAGGCTTTAGCCAATCTGTTCATCCACAAACTTCACAAACATGAACCAGCCCCCCACCTAATCAACTGTCACATACTTAGTGAGGTGTAAAATCCTGAGAAAGCCCTAACTGACTTTCATAAAGAATTAATTGAAATAAAATACTACAATGCTTAGGGTTTGAAATGTGCTTTGGCAGTTGAATGTTCTGCTCAAAATAATTCTGGACACATTACTCTTGTGTTTTCATGACTCACGGTATGTCTACCTATTCTGTGTATGTCCTTGAAATGATGTCATGTTTATGCATCAGGCTATGAAAATGGAATACATTACTTTAGACTTATTCCATCGGCAATTTAAACGAGGTTCTAGGTCAGTTTTATAGTTATTTTTAGAAAATTCATCATAACAATGCCACTAAATAGAAGCAGCTTGACAAGTTGATTAGCAGATGATAAAGTAGGTATGCTACAACTTCTTGTCAAATTAAAAACCTGTATTAAGATGCACTATTGTTATCAAGTAAATATTTCTATTTTTAAAATAATTTATTTATCTGGATGAGCCTAGAAGATAAATATTAACTTCATTTTTCTGGGTTACAAGAACAAGATGGTCATGGGGTGGGTCTTGATGTTGACAGTCAGAAATCACATTTCCACATGCATTTAGAATAGAAATGTGGCACATTTTATTTTACATTTTATGTGTAAGTGGTTTGGATTTTAAATGTAGCTTTAACAATTTTTCAGCAATATTGTTACATCTGCAGTGTGGCAGTTTATATTGATGTCTAGCACTGGAACATCATGCCAAAGATATGTAGGATGATCTCCCACCCAGCCACATTATCCTGACACCAGGCCGACCAGTACTAAAAGTAACCTCTTAATGCTGAGCACTTAACAAGGCAGCTGCTAGTACCATTTTTATTAGTCTTTGGTATGACTTGGCACGGTTCAAACTGGCAACCTTCTGCATCCAAGGTGGATGCTCTAACCATTAGGCCACCAGAGCAGTCATACATTTTATGAAAATTATTTGTCTAAATTAAGGGACGATCATTCCTTCTTGATACAAATTGGATTTTCAACTTGGAGCGTTTTCTCCAACCACCCTGGGGCAACTTCTCCAGATACGTTGGGGGGCAAGTTCTCCATGGGGCAATTTCACAATAGGTAATTTCTCCATGGGGTGAGTTCTCCATGTACTTCATCTAAAATTCTACTAAACACTCCTAGGCCTAAAAAAGTCACAAAAAGCCTGATGAAGTTTCCAAAAGTCTGACTGAGTCATGTGCAGTCAACAATGAAATCACTACAATGTATTTATATTGTAAGTGATACTGATGTATAAAAGTCAGACTAAATCACTTTTAAATGAGCATTTTAATTTTAACATAAATTTGATAAAACATGTAAAAAATAACATCACTTTGTTTTTCTCATTGAGTTACCAAACATGTTGACAATGATTTTACTTAAATGGTTTTTCTCCAGTATGAATCCTCATGTGCTCTTTTAAATGTCCACAACTAATGAACATTTTGTCACACACTTCACACTTGAATGGTTTTTCTCCAGTATGAATCCTCATGTGCAATTTTAAACCTCCACCATGATTAAACAGTTTATCGCACACTTCACACCTGAATGGTTTTTCTCCAGTATGAATCCTCATGTGCTGTTTTAAAGATCCACTCTGATTAAACATTTTATCACATACTTCACACTTGAATGGTTTTTCTTCAGTATGGATCCTCATGTGGCGCTTTAAATGTCCACTCTGATTAAACATTTTATCACAAACTTCACACTTGAATGGTTTTTCTCCAGTATGAATCCTCATGTGCAATTTTAAAGCTCCATCAGAATTAAACATTTTATTGCACACTTCACATTTGAATGGATTTTCTCCAGTATGAAACCTCATGTGCAATTTTAAAGCTCCACCATGATTAAAAAGTTTATCGCAGACTTCACACTTGAATGGTTTTTCTTCAGTATGAATCCTCATGTGCGATTTTAAAGTTCCTCCATGATTAAACAGTTTATCGCACACTTCACACTTGAATGGTTTTTCTCCAGCATGAATCCTCATGTGCTGTTTTAAAGACCCACCCTGATTAAACATTTTATCACACACTTCACACTTGAACGGTTTTTCTTCAGTATGAATCCTCATGTGGCACTTTAAATTTCCACTCTGATTAAACATTTTATCACAAACTTCACACTTGAATGGTTTTTCTCCAGTATGAATCCTCATGTGCAATTTTAAAGCTCCACCATGATTAAACATTTTATTGCACACTTCACAATTGAATGGTTTTTCTCCAGTATGAATCCTCATGAGTTTTTTTAAAAGTCCACCCTGATTAAACATTTTATCACACATTCCACACTTCTATGGTTTTTCTCTAGTATGCATCATCTTGTTCAGTTTCAAATCTCCATTCTGATTAAACACTCTATTTCATATTTACATAGTTTTTCACCAGTATGCTTCCGTATGTGCCTTAGCAGCAGGCAGGGTGGACCCTACAACTTTTTGGCTTAATTGTAGAGACCTTATTTTTTTTAAATTATGGGTTCTTACGAAGACTGAAAACAAAAGTTTTTGTCTTACTAATAAAAACTTCTCTAATTGACCATATTTTTTCTGATTTTTTTCACGTGTTGGTCACTTAATTTTTTGTCGTCCACCCTACCTGCTGCTATGATTTTTATCCAAAAATTGTATCAAGTCCATTACGATATCTTGACCTAGGATCATGTAAATTTATCGTTACAAAATCAAAGGGAGCAGCTTGCGCTTTTGAAAAGAAATTTTTAAATTTGTTCATGTCCATGTCGCCTGAACACCAAGTATAATAAATATTTTGCAGCGTATGATTATCAACTCTGTTGAACACAACTAAAACGTTACAATTATCCCTGATTACTTTTGGAATTTGTGTATATCTCTGGGTAACATAAATCACGTCTGTGTTTTTATGACGGCCTCGTGAAAATATCCGAGCTGGATTGGATTGTTTGTCCAGCATGACATCATCGTATACCACGAGGTTATTAATGAATCCATCTAGATCATCTACGGATGGCGCTTCATCAATATCAGTAATAAAGTCTATGACACTGTCTTCATGTAACGATTTTGCGTTTTCATTAAAATCTTTAAGTACTTCGTAACATCGCTGATCATCTACAGATGGCGCTACTAAATACAATTTATCCCACTTCAGCCATCTCATTATCAGATTAAGCAGTAATTGGGTCTTCCCACTTCCGGACGGACCTATTATAATCATTCTGATAGAATT
>JAECUM010031361.1:0-16775 GCA_016617855.1 Megalonaias nervosa | reverse complement strand
TAGTAAAATAATGTGTGTCGGTGGTCTACCGTTTCTCGAAAATTCGGCGGATAGGACGGTATGTGGTCTAGTGTTTTTGTCATAATTTGAATGTTGATGGCCTAGTATTTTTATACACTTTGTGACTAGTAGAGCGAAAGGCATAACGTTTCTGTGAAAAATAAATTAGAGAAAAGGAGGTTGGATGGCTTAGATTTTGAAATAAAAAAGCTTGAAGCCATTAGGTGGGTGGGTGTATCACGATCCATATTTTGCAGACTACATCTGTACTAGAAAAAGGCAGCACTACAGATAATATAATTAGAGTAAACAGTGTCCAAAATAAACTCAAATGTGGCAAATAGAATGTATCATAGGCATAAATATGTTTGAGAGGACGGTAAGAATGTAATCACAAAACGCATTTGGCCTCACCTTTATACACGAGTTCTGTGTCATTTCCGGGACATGTAGTCCTTCCCCATCTCACGTAAATTGATCCGAGAACTGAAAATTAAAAAGTCATTGACCTAAGGAAAATTTATTAGTAGATAACCACATGTTTATCAGAAGAACTACCATCCCTTGAAAACAACAATATTACCTGCAGTGGAATGAACCCTCATATCGAATCTATTATTTAGCATGTACAGATTGAATATCGTCTCTATCCCCTATATTTATCAATGGATGACGAAGAGGTGATTTAATTACAAAGGGTTGTTTAGCGAGCTGTGCAGATTGTATGATGTTATTTACCCACTTTGACATTGCGACATCGACCATATAGATTTCGGACAAACATATGATAGAGCGTTCAGTAAATTTTATTGTTGTTTTCATCTTTATCTAAGTCATAACTTTTGTGTGATGTCCAAAAGAAAAAATTAATTATTATGGAAATTGGACTGACTGTTCCTGATTCTATGCATTATTTTACCCTGCAAAGATATAATAATAATAATAATAATAATAATAATAATAATAATAATAATTATTATTATTATTATTATTATTATTATTATTATTATTATTATTATTGTTGTTGTTGTTGTTGTTGTTTTTATAATTTGCTGTTGTTGTTGTTTAACAATTTGATTTTTGTACGATCCAGTTGTAAATCTTGGGAAGAGAATTACAAGAATAAAGAACATTTTAATAACAAAAACTTTTTCAAATTCAATCATATGTTTCTGATCAACATTGGGTTACTCCCAAGGACCAGAATACCAATTATCTGGATATTTCAAATTTTAGCACTTACACTCGCAAACCACACTGCACTAGCATCATCAGGGCCATAGAGAGCGATCATGGGCCCTAGGGTAAGAAACACCCGAGCCTCTCCTAGTTCTTGTTCAAACAAAATGTTTCTTTTATAAAACTATAGCTTGCCAGTAGCTTTTCGTGGGTCGGTGGTTCTTTCCGGGGTTTTCCCGGGTTCTTCCTCCCCCATTAATACTGGCCGCCATGTATAGCGTATCGTGTGCTGAAAAATGGCGTTAAATCCCACAACAACAAATTATAAAACTATAAAGTGTGTTGTTCGGCCCGGGCCCCCTTACGAGCCCAGGCCTCGGGGATATATCCTCGGTTGCCCCCCCCCCCCTCGGCCCTGAGCATCATTCACATATGGTTACTTTCAAGAAATATAACAAATGTTGAGCAAAGTAATACTAGTCAGGGTGAACATTTTCTATGACAAGAGACCATGGTGACTAGTTATAATGAAATCTTTTACAAGGATAATAACTTAAATTCATACAGGTGATGTATCACATGTCTATACACATATCTCATTGCTGTTGTTATAAGACCAAGTTGATTCGCAAAATGAGATACATTTTGCAAACATGTATAGACTATACAAATTTTGAAATGCAGTGTATATTAATATAATATAAATGTAATAGAGGTTAAATATTTGTAAATTCTCAAATGAGTAGATAATTTCTCTAACAAATGTAGACAGAGACAAAAATATTTAATTGTAATTACAAACTGAAATAAATATTATTTTCATGACACGTTAGTTAAGTAAAAGACTCACTGTACCTAAATGAATCAATATATAATGCTATTTTCCAGAAAAGAAAAGAAAATACACAGCACTGATAATTAGAAAGGTTCTAAATGGTTGTGTATGGGAATTATAGATACAAAAACAAAACAATAAGTGAAAGTCAAAAGTAATGAAAACTGCATGAACATGTTCTCTAAAACGTGTTCAGGCTTAATAATGGGGACGTATACTAAAAGAACATTCAAACCTGGGGCAGCTGAATTTGACAATAAATTCCCCAAGCAAAGGTTTCTCTAAGCGGCATTGGACAAGCGATCTAAGAAAATTATTAGTCTTACTTATCGACCAGTCCTTACAATTTAACTAAGAACTTCACAAACATGAAATCAGGTAAAAGACGGTGCAAAATTGCACATACCTTCACATATTCACATAACAGAGGAACTGAATCCTGATGGAAACGCTGCCATTGAGAAAATTAACTGTTTCCAAGAATAAGATTTCAGTAGTTTTTTAGTCATCAGGGTCCTTGCGAATAGCACAAAAATACATCTGTTCATCTAATTAAATTTATTACCTTACAGCCAGTGCAAAAGACACTAAGCTTTTTAAGTACAGAATGTTTTCTAAATCTATCAACTGAATTTTTAACGTATATACCACTAGGTGATATTTAATGTTCTAAAAATGCATTCAAATATTTAGATTTGCACTATTTAAAGGCGATGCAATTTATTTATTTACTTTTTGTCGTGTGAAATGGATGCAGATTAGGCCTTTAAGCTTTCTTTATTGATGCAGAAAAGCTGGTAACTGTATTGTTTCCTTTGCAAGACGGTGTATGTAAGCAATATAAATTTATAAAGGAACATAACAACATATGAAATTCAAATACTTACCGTTTGACTTATCCCGTACCAGCTGCTCAATTACAAGCGTTCTCTTCAAAACATCTATTTCAAGCATTTTAATTTTCTCCTGAAGCTCCACCATGGAAGTGTCCATATCTCTTTGGACGAATTCAACCCTCAGGAGCCTTTCTAACAATTTGTATTCATAGTCAAATCTCGGGCAGTCGTTAGCGTTCGACGTATATGCCTTTTGCAATTGCAAGCTATATGCATATATTGTTAACACTGCATACAGAATAGCATACATGACCAAGCTATATGATATTATACCCTGAAAAGACTTCCGATTCTTTTAGAAGTCTCCTTATACCTACGGAAAAGCTAGTAGAGCAGATAGATGGTGTTCTGCATAAATCAGAACAGACCGATTTCCCGTTACCTTCGCATCATGTTATATTTAGTTCTGTGTCGTTAGTGTTAATTCTATGTAATCAGCACGGCTCATTGCATAACTGCATGGTGTGTTTTCATAGTTTTTCATGTAATTAAAGTAGATTGGGATTGGCAGCTTCTTATCGCACAACAAATATCTATCAGAGATCTAATGTAATATAATTAGTGACTTATACATTTTTTATTCAGTAGGCGGAAAGGAATATGTGGGCATTTTTATTCCCTTCATGTCATAGGTACAATCTTAGATATAATCTTCAGCCTTTGATCTTGCCATATGTGCTGACCATTATGTCTCAGTGATAAATAAAATTATCCGCGTTCCACTGTCATTTCCTTTCAAAGCATGTGTATACGGTTAAATATAAGTCAATTGATGTTTAAAATTTTAGCAATTCTCTTTCCTGCTTTAGTTGACTTTGATATCTTGTGGAGGCTTACTTTCTAGAACAAATCATTAGCAATAACGATAAAAACGGTTTCTAGGGTATAATAGGTCCTAATGGCAACTGACAATCAATAGTGCAAAGCAATCTATTGGTAATGCTATTAAAGAAAAAGACAAACAAATCAAAATAAGGCCTCTTAAATGCAGATTACATAACCTTACCGACCAACATATATATTTGATAATTTAAAACTTATAAAGACTTTTATGAAGTGCTTCAAATATGGTTGAAAATGTAACTTGGCTCTTCACAGACATGCAAACAACATCGTAAGAAAATTTTTCGATGATAGGTTATGTTCTAATGAAATAATTTGTTGAAAATGAATTACATATTTTAAGGATAGACGTATTTTTGAGCATTGCTTAATTTTCATCTTGATTTTCTCCTGGCATCAAATATCTGTAATATTTTGTACACTATCTTGGATAATGTAAACATATGCTATGAAACTTATGGCTGGAGGAGTAAGAAGTTTCTCACACACAGCATGCTTTCAAATAAAATATGATAACATTCAATAAATACCTTCTTCATGTACATTTCTGACTTTTTTCGTTAGGTCAGATCCCTGTGGCATGCCATTCACGTCATCAGCACATTTACCGTGTGTCCATCGACATGCTTCAAAATTAAGTTTTACATATTAAAAGGCTAAGATTATTACATCATAGTTTTTTTATGAAAGAAGTTATTTTTGAATTCAGCCTTTGTTAGATATCAAAGATTGTGAGCTATTTTCCTATTCGCAGAGTTGATATTTTCATTGGCTTAAGACCTTTGGTAGGATTGTGGCTGTATAAAAGTAATTCCAAAAGCTACATTTCAAACTGTCAATATTACTTCATCTGAAAAAGAATCTTAATACCATATAAGGGGAAATTTATGTGTTATTACTGTTTTTCGTGTTTACAATTGTTAAGAGGTTCGCGTGGCGTGTTTATACTTTACGATTTTGACACCTCTGTGGCAAGATTTCTTTTACGTGATTAGCTTTTCATGTGTGTCACAGATACATATATGAAACAAAAGAGTTATCAGGTATATTGACAAAAATACCATGTCAATTTTGATACTAAATACCTTTCAACAGATCAAGATTTCAAAAATATAAACGAGCACATATGTATGTATGTATGTATGTATGTATGTATGTATGTATGTATGTGAGAAGAGTTTCCGGACAAAATGTGGGAATCTTTTCATTCAAGTGTAATTGCATAATCCAAACCATGTCTAATTTTGTACATTCTACTATAGTCAAATTTAACAAAGAAAGCCTTAACAATGTGTGTAATAACATATTATGCATAGACTTTATGTATACTTTTCTGAAACCATCTTATGCATTCTCCCAATGGATATCAGTGTTTGTGAGCATTAGTAGGTATTTGCTTAAAATGCCATAAATTCTTCAAGACGCTTAAGACGGACGTCAAGTTTCTGGATATTTTCAATGGTATCTTGTTCAATCTCAGTGTATCTTTTGCAACTGTGTACGTAAAGTGGTAACGGAATAGTGGGTTCAGTGTCAGAGACAAGCGTTGAGACATGATGAATTAGTCAAGATCAAGGAATCTTGACAATATAAGCAATAGAGTACACAAAACCACCATGCCTTTATTACAAGCACACGGCACACTCTATAACTCGTTCCGTTAGCAGTCGAAGTAGAAGGTTATGTCCCACATTTTGCTTGAACTACGCACCTCATTCAAATAGCTATCATTGTTTACAGGCACATGTAACGATGTCCAACTATTCGCATTAACAGACCTGTAGTTTGCCACATCTGGATGACCTAATTGCCTTCAACCGTCGTACCATCTGTTACAATTATGTAGATTCCATGAACAGTACCAGTAGATGATGCAGTTTCCACTGGTATGCATGCGTAAATACAGAACGTGCTTTTGTGCTTGTGTGTGAAATATTGCCCAAGTTCTCTTACTCTAAGGTATCCCTTGAGTTCCTAGACTCTGTTTGCAAATGTCTTTGACTAGTAGCATACACGTTTACTATAAACTCCAAGGTCATATGAAGGATTCTTAATGATGTGTACTGTGTAGCAGAATTCGAGGAAGCTGCCATGCATTATAAGTCAATTTCTTCTCCCAAGCTTGGTTGGTGAAATTAGGTACCAGGAAAAGGTTTGATATGCTTGATGACTATAATGCGACTTTAATAGTAGGCTTCGACATTGTTGGTTAAAACGATCTGAATTTATTTCAGATTTCATCCCACTTTAATCCAGCGCCACCAATCAATCAATCACACATTGGTTTTGTGTCAGTTATGTGCCGCGTTGATGGTTCACTGCTCTCGCGAATATTGTGCTTGCTGTTTTCTACCCTTTGAGGAAAATATTAATTGTTTGTAGTCTATTCTTTAGTGTTTGGTGGAAAATTTGAGTGTTGGTAATCTATTTTTTGTGAAACATTTGAGGGATGATATAATAGAGATTTTGTTAAAACTTTGCGAATAAGAGGTTTAGTGGCCTAGGTCTATGGCGAATATATTTGTTTTATCCTGTGGTTAGAGCATTAGTGTTACACAATAAGATAGTTGAGCGCATAGACTAGGGTTTTTGCGAAAGGATGGAGGATATGAGAGTGGGAGACCTTGGGTCTGAAAACATAAATATTAAAAAATGATTGGATGGTGTCCTAAAATGTACATTTATCCAACTTAACATAAATATTAAAAAATGATTGGGTGGTGTCCTAAAATGTACATTTATCCAACTTATGCCATGCGTGAAATATATATGCACCTTTTCCATAGAATAATAAAGCAATTAAAAGTTTCGTAGACTACATCGTTCTTATGACCAAAAAGACAAGTATCTTGTGTCAATGAAATTTATTATTTAACGTCAAAAAGAGATTCAAACTGAACCATTTAGTCTCACAAATGTCAATTCACAAAATAGTTTCCTTTTGTGGTTGTTTCGACACAAGATAATTGCATGGTTCTCTCGCAAGAATCAATAACATTTTGAGATGAATATATAATTTCATCAAGTGTTTTCTTGTATTTACTGCAGTGTTTCTCGTGTGTTTTGCTCTGTTTCTATCATTACTGTGTAGCTGACCAATACAAACTGCGAAACAAGAATAGTCAACGCTTTCGTCTGAGTCGTATGTAGCAAGTGGCACACACTGTGCAAACTTACTGCATAAACAAAGACAGCATACAAAATGAAATTTTAGCGTTGAATAATCTGCACGTTCTATGTACATAAGTAACACTGTATGGACACTTGTCTCTGCTTTGCTTTTGAGTGGACAAAATATCCATCATCTGACCAGTAATGTACAAATATAATAAATGTTTTGGGTCTGCACTGTGGGTCTGTTTATGCTGCACTATACACAATATTATTATAATTCATTTTTGTTACCTGCACAAGGTAGTGTGTATTATGGTATAACTAACGTGTGGAAAATGCCTCAATACTTCTTTGGAATTGAAAATAGCATTATTTATTGCATGTATAGACCGTTTATAGAGATGATTTGTTTAACATCAGAATATGATCTTTAAAGTAGATGGTGTCAGAATTGCACATGTCATAATAGGCTCGAATTATTTTCCAATCGTATATATTATAAATAAACATACTTTTCATAGCTATTCCTTGTTTCTAAACTTATCCCATTTGTTCTGTCTTTGCGACAATAGCAAGTCTCGATATATAATGAGAACAGAAGATATGAAAATTTGAATACAGATAAAAGCTGTAGAAAGCTAGATATAGGCCTAATCAAAACAGTTGGACATAACGCAATATATATATTTCTCGGAATAAAATTAGCTCGTCTGAGCTCCAGCATGGTTGTGCTCAAGGTGACGATAAGACCTTATTGTTTAAGTGCCTGCGAAGGAATGCAACAAAGATTATTGGATACCTTTATTACGTGGCCAAATTAGAGGGGACACATTGGACCATGTTAAAAATCTATGTTTGCCGCGAAACACAGCCTAATCACTTCCCATTAATTATCTTATGGAGGCGTAATTTGGTTTACGAGGAACTATGATTGAAGAAGAATTCACGAATTGAGCTCATAGTAACGTCAAGACTTACCTTGATGATGAAAAGTTTGAAACTTTAGAAAACGTTGCTCATACAGGTGATGACTATTCCTTGACTCACCAAGTTTCATATGTTAATAATTCTTCCTCTCAGCAGTTTCTTGGTAAAGAAGCCATTTCAGTGGCATAACAATACTTCTAAATCTCAGTCTGGTACAACGTTTAGGAATCGAACTTCTCATACGACTGATCAGAAATCTTTTTCTCTTCATATGTTGTAAGAAGAAAGGGCACGTCATTTCTGATTGCTACAAAGTGAAAAATAACTCTTAGAGGTCAAGGTCACGATCACGTATTGAAAGCAATACGTTTGTTTGGTCAAACAAACCCCAGTCTGATTTTATTATGGAGAATTATGAACCATTCTTGCAGAAAGGTTCTGTATCACTTATTGGTGATTCTGCCAATCTTATCCCTGTTTAAATGTTAAAGGACCGAGGAGCTTCTGAGAGCCTTTTCTTATCAGATAGTTACCTTTCACTGAGAAGTCTTCTTTTCGTGGAGGTGTTCTTATTCGGGGAGAAGAGTGCGGCTTTGTTAATATTCTTCACCACTGTGTAAATTTTTCATCAGACTTAGTCTCAGGACGCGTGACAGTCTGAGCTATGACTTCCTTATTCATTTATTACTATGCAATTACCTAGTTCGAGGTAAATTTGTGGTTAAAGTACATATTACTGATAAGCCCTGCTTGGTCGAAAAGTTTCATTCTATTGAAAATGAAAATTCCGATTTATGTCCTGCTTGTGCAGTTACTAGAGAAATGGGAAAAAGAGCACTTGAGAATGATATTGTACTGGAGATTATTCTTTTTCCTGACACATTTATTAGTCATTCTTTTGATGAGGTCACTTTTTGCTCCGATATCAATCGCAGTTATCCTCTTTATACTACTCGCTCTCGCTATTATAATCAGGGTGAGAAAAGACAATCACTCATTGTCGAACAGGAACACGATTCAGGGATCTCCTGTTTGTTACGAACGGTTATTACCAAAACTGAAGCCAGACAAGTACCTGGTATTATGGGGGTAAAAAAATGGGGTCCTTGTGAGAAAATGGAGACCACCTTAGGTAGCGGCTGGTGACGACTTGTCAGTGAGCTAACAAATTGTTGTTCGTAAGTCATATCGACAGGTAATTCTTAGTCTAACTGCTCTAAACTCCCTTGATCATTTAGGAGTCATTACAATTTATCACAAGATCTTTAATCAGTTTTATTGGCGGACAAATGTTATGTCTGTAAATACCTAAGGCACTTCGGGCATTTTTCAAACCATTTATCAGAATAATGGTAGAATGTGTAGATGCATTACCTAAGACCAAGCATGGCAACCAATACTTGTTGACCATAATGTGTGCATCCACAAGATTTCCAGAGGCAATTCCTTAACATAGTCAAAGCTTTGATGAGGAATATTTAACACTTTGTGACCTTCCCACATCTGTCCAATCCGATCAAGGATAAAATTTTATGTATGGAATTTTCCAGCAAGTCATGTCTGAATTCGGCATTGAACAATTTAAGCATTTTACCTAACGCCCTGAAAGTCAACGGGATTTAGAAAGATTTCACCAAAATTTGAAACATGATTCTGACATATTGCTTTGATACCGGAAAAGATTGGACCATGGTTTTTTTATATACTCTTATTAGCTGTTAGGGAATCAGTTCAAGAACTATTTGGTCTTAATCATTTTGAACTAGATTTTGAACATACCGGCCGTAGACCACTGAAGCTATTTAACGAGAAATTTCCTTCAAATGAAGATTTCAAGATTAATCTTCTTGACTATTTCTTCGATTTCAAGTAGTAATTCTCAAATGGTAAAGAAGTAGCAAGAACTACTTCTCACTCTACTCATTCAAAAATCAAATTAAGGCGTCACAGATATACAAATGAAAGAATTTTTCAATCTGGTGTTATGAGTCCCAGCTCTCTTGCCCATACCTCAAAATCGTCTTCGGGCTAAGTATTATGGTCCTTATACAGTTGAAAATAAGGCAAGGTACTTTAATTACATCAGTATCACTCCTGGGATATGTTAAATTATTAACTTGATATAAGATAGTCTTTCAGTTATTTTAGTTGTACCTGTCCCACACAGGGAGAAATTAAATGACGGCATGAAAACGGACAGTAGTGACTATGGTTGAATCAAATATAAACTTTAAACAATCTGGACCAGAAACATTCACAACTACGACACAAATAAAACTTATTTCTTTTAAATTTCTGTTGGAAAAAGTGCTGATTTCGAATGGTTGCCAAGATAATACTTTCGATATTTGAGTTGGATTCCTTTATTACATATAAAGTCTTTCCTTGAATGCCTAGTTGTTTGAAATTTATTTACGAAACATCCGCCATGATATACTGTTAATTTTTATAATAGCTTTTATAATGCAGGTAACAAGTAATAGCTGTATAATTGACAGAGTTAGATTTTCTATGCGCTTTTCCCCCAGACCCCTAGATTATTGTAAGCGGTCTTCACTTCATGCCACCAAAAAGGGTTTTGGATGAGGATTAAACTTTGTCGATGGTAAGATCGGATACAAGCCTATCATTAAAGGAGCAGGGTTAATAGAGAATGTTTACTGCAAGGTAATATAAAGAGGATCTCAAATGGGTAACGATTTAATATTGAATTTATGAAACAAGTTGAATAATGTCCAGCGTTTGGAAGCCGAGTTTCATAAATTTAATATTAAATCATTGCCCATTTCAGATTCCTTTTATCACATAGTTTTATCGCAGTAGAAATTATTTAGACAAGAAGAAGAATGAATAATTTCGTTTATTTTGACAGACGCTGTACCTTTCATTTATTGTGCGCAAAAAATAGTCCCTAACAAAGTTGAAATAGTAGAAGTATATTATACAATTTTGCTAACTATAAAGCAAAGAATAAGCGTCCATCCAAATAAACAGAACATTTTACGAAAGACAAAACATTTGTCAAAACAAAATGTCCAGTGCGTGTGATGCCACATTGTTTGATACTGCGCACAGTACCGGTTTGAGTTGGCCTACACAACACAGTGACAGTGTTTATGTTGAACTTCCACATCACAACTAAACATTACATTGTCGAGATATTTTTGTGAAAAGAAGATTACTGGGTGCAGAAATACACATATTTACTGTAATGTATTTGTGACCGCATATTTGCAGTATTTGATTTGGAACATTAGATTGTACAGAAGACGTAAACAAATCTCTTTTTGAGTATGACTTACATCACACATTTACTGCGTAAATATGCTGTGGTTGGATAAAGTTCTGTCAGTTGGGGAGACCGGATTATGTCTACATTCTTCTGTGAACAAAGGTGAGTTTATTTACTTCAGTAAGTTCATATTTAAACCAAGCTTGTATATACGGTGGATTCCATTCTACAGATATACCACCCTTCCATCCCCACCCCAACCCTCACTATCATCTGAGAAATACTGGTAGTTTTACTTGTTACTGTTCTTGTCTTGGGGGTTTTGCCATTTGTCATGTTATGATATATTATATATGACATAACAAACCCCTGTGGGGGGTAAATTGTCATATTGAAACATACGAGACCATTTTTCCCCATTTCCCTTTCTCGAGTCGAATAAAAAATGGTAGCCAAAAATGTTCAGTGAAATCAAAAAATTTCAGAAGGTGGAGTTAAAAAGGTTTTCCCACGATCACAACCAATAAGAAAATAAAATACTGCACAATAATTTCATGGCTTATTTGGAACGATCAGAATCACATAAAATGATACGTTCACATGTTATAATACCAAAAATATTAAACTGCAGACAATATAGGCAAAATACAAAGACTATGAGATAAAATCTTTTAGAGATGTGTATATTCAGACCAAAAGAATATTAGACCCTCTGCGCAATGGAAATAACGGCATTATACAGTTATAATATAGATACTGTATCACATTCTGTACAATTGATATAGTACCCCTTGGAAACGTAAAACAGGACCACTTGGAAAATTTAAAAAAAAACCAAAAAACAGTATATACATATGAAGTAATTAAACATTTGGAATTAAGTTCTGAGTATGAAATTGAGATATATAGAAATATATTAACATGCGGCCAAAAAAACAAAAAAAAAAAAACAAAACAAAAAAAAAACACGACATGCTTCATTCTGACTAATGATAGAGGACCCAATGGAAAATTGAAAACTAATTTACAAACGATGCTAGTGCATACAAGACATAAAGGTATAACATTTGACCACGGCATACTGGAAAAGAATACAGTTTATATTGAATGCACACTTATTTGTGACGAATTGGAAGTGTCTTTACACAATTATAGGATTTAAGTCCTTGTGCAGGAATAGCACACACTCTTACGGAGTTATTTTCTCCTCATACCACGTGATCGCTATACAAGACACTGATGTTACCCGAGTGGAACAAATTCAAATCCTTTGGCACTTAACATAAATGTCCATGAGTAGACGTAATTAGTTAGATCAACCAGTCCAGATAGTTGTATAAGATCATTTACAATTCTGCAAGTGCTATACGGCAGGAAAGATTACTTCTTAAATGAAAGAATGTATTTGTTTGCTAAAATCAAAAATCAACAACCTCATGTTTTGTCTCACAGTTGCACATATTAGACAACTCTATTGTATTGAAGACATATAGCACAAATTACTACATATTTTTCATTGTATATATTTCCCCCGCAAATACAGAGCTTTAAATATACAAATTGTCACTCGGTTACATACTGAAAGACGGAACACTTAAACAAAATATTAGTGCGTGTGAGACAAAGGTCACAGGGTACAACATAGAGACTTATAGATTTTTAATATATTCATGAGCATCTTGTTTATCTTAAATACTTTCTCAGAAACCGTATTCCCCATGGAACATGATGTTAGAGGGTTGCGCTGAAACAATTGTTGAGATAAGCCTCAATACATGATGCTTTATTGAAGATCGATGAATCGTGTCTTTGAAAATACATAAACAGACAACCATACTGTCTTTATTTTGAGCACACAACACATGCTATAACTCGTCCTTCAACATATGGAGGACAAGGCAATGACCCACATTTTGCTTGAACCACGTGCATAAGATGGCCGTTATTGTTGGACGTCCCTCGTAAAACAGCATCTGGATTCGCATCAACACATACATAATTTGTGGCCCCTGGGTGACCGTGAAAATCTGACATCAAATACCCATTATATTCATGATTCCATCCGGGGTAGCAGTCAGTTCTAGCGGGGATCATCAGGGCCGTAGTACGGGGAGGTCTACATACACAACACGGAACATCATCCTGTTTAGACACAGTTGAAAATGGATTGGATCCACTAACAAGTTCGTACTCAGCACCGTATATAAATGCAGCAATATCTGTACCTCCGACATTCTTTGCCCAGGTTGGACCTTTCGGTAAGCAAAGAAAGTCAGCAGCGCCTCCAGTGTCGCTGTAGAGAGAGCCACCAGCAAAGCCTGGATTACAAAAGATTAAAGCACTGATTTCATATATAAATTTATAGTGAGGGTAAACTAGACAGTTACAAAACGTTTAATAACCTAATGTGACTGGAATTTTTCTACCTTCATCAATGGCTTATCAGAGTATTTAAGACAGATTTAGACTGACAATTGTCAGTAACACAAATCAGTTGTTATTTTTCTCAACAACAACTGCTCAGTCTCGACATAACCATTGCAACGTAAATGTATGTAAGCCATATACTGCAACAAAATCAATTTACAACAGTCATTTTTTGGTAATGATTTAAAAAACAAAAGTACCTAACACCAGTCGTCCAGCCCGGGGAGTTGAATCCGTACAGTGAGTCGTCCAGTCACAGAAATATCTCCTGAATTTGATGTTCCTGATAGGAAGCTACACGTGTCATTAGTCACTATAAAGATGCAGAAGAGTTCTTATTTGGAGTCACATGCGTCTATTGTATGCAGACTACACGCGAGATATTTATTTTCTTATACCACCTAGGTTCAATAGTGGTCATACGAAACAACTCACCGTTAATAGACTGTCACTTGGTTTTATGATTTCTTTAATTATCATAAGATATACAATTTATAGGATAAATTTACTTCCTATAATTAAATATCTAACATGGCAAAACGGACTGGTTTCTCATTTGTTGCCCTAGGCTAACGGGACCTTAGCAAGCATACGACGCTGGCAGAAAGACTCATTTTTTTCTCATAAACTCATAACGTTGTTAGAAGAAAGTCATAATACTAGCAGTATGCAAGCCTTTCTTTTGCCAGTCGGTATAGTGCTAGATAATGGTTGTTTCTGATCTCTAGTCAATGAGTCAGCTTTTTCATTATTGGTAAGATAAGATAAGAATTCTTTATTAACAACTGCACAGTCCATGCATCTAAATTATAGTACGAATATATTTTTAAGATAATGTTTTAGGTGTCTTATGTAAAATTTGGATACAATATACACCTACTGAACACGCATCTCATCCCGAAGAACAAAATAATGTAAGACACAAAATGTAATTTGTTTCATTTATCTTTAACCCAAAAAATCAAACGAATATCAAAGTTACAGATATTTAAAGAAACATTTCTTAATAAGAAGTATAATTGTTGACATAAATAGGATCATGGCTATTACGAAGTACAGGGAAGAGATGGTAAATTGGATGATGTTTATTGGAAAATACTGCATTACTATGTGTATGCCTTTTATATTATATCAAATTATATGTAATGTCTATACATTCAATATCTTCCTTATTTGATACAGCAGGTACTGTTTTTTGATTAGCCTCAAATCTAAAAGATAGATTTTGTCAGAATTTGTCTAAATAATCAAAAGCGGTTGTCCTTACCTTCGTAAACAAGTTCTGTGTCATTACCTGGGCATGTGGTCTTTCCCCATCTCACGAAGGTTGATGCGTGTCCTAGAGATGAAAAATAGCATGATCAGTTGAATGATTCGTATACAACTGCCCATCTGCGTGTCAAAGACTATGGAATGCAAAACAAGTGTTTTTTTCTGACTTATATCGGACCACATATTGTCAATGCAGAAGATGAGCATATGTTGGCATTGGAACTCAAATACACCAATAATCATTTAATTCCTCATCGTCCTGTAGCGAGGAACAATTTTGTTATATAGTTTTTCAAAGTATCCGAATGACAGAAAAATAAGCTTGAAACACACAGCATTTCCTTGCAGAGAAATTTAAGCATGCAATGTTTTAGGTTTTTTTGTATGATTATCTAGACAGTAGATTGGGAGAATTGTTTGAGTATGTTTTACATATGTGTTATCAGAGCAAATGTATAAGTGTTAAACAAGATTTCCAATCACAATGGTGGATTTAACTTCAAAGAAGATATTGACAGATATGCAAAGAATTTAGGTATCATCCCATTTGGGATCTTTATGACAACATATTTTTCGCATATCATTTTCGTATTTCACCACTGCGTACTGTTTCAGGGAGAGATTCTTCTGAAAAAAATGGTTATTTTGGACTTCGCTTTCAAAAACAGATCCAGTCAACTACAGCATCACCAAATAATATATTTTTGGAGGAGGAAAGTTCCTTAACATATATAGATGTCAATAGTCTTGTGGATTTAAAACACTAATGAGAAAAAAAGTTTATCATTCAACAAAGGCCACTAGAGCCATATGGGCAGATTACCTATGATCAAGCAGAGGCACATTTTTAAGGCTTTAATGGAACAAACGGATTTATTTCCACGGAGTTATATCCACGGAATCTATTATTGTGACTAAAACTTGACAAAGGTTAACAAATTCCCTGACCATCATGTGTACAATGATGAAGACATATTGCAATCTATCTGGTTGATCGGCAGCAATTGAAACATTCCTCCAGGGATAAAAAATGTATTCCCAGAACTCACAAGTTTGATATAATCTTGTGGCTGGAGGAAACTGTGGGAAAATCATGTGATTCTCTCCCTGAAATGGTTTTTGTAAGTGTTTTTGTTATCGGAGGTTTACTTTAAAACTGACACCTCAAATATATTTGTTGAAATACTGATAATAGTCAGTGATTAGTAAATAGTGTGATATTAGAAGGACAAGAGTAAAAGGTGCTTAGCCTCTAATGGGAATTTAACATTTAAGTTACCATATTGAGATATATAGGGACAAGATGTACTGTAAAAATCTTTTCAGCGTTTTCACAAGTATGGTTTGAAATGTCAGTGTAGCATGCAAGGTCTGTTGGAAGAACATATGATATATGGAGTTTGTAGTTTGGAGTCCATCTGCAAGAAATTTAATATCCGAATGAAGGATAGTCTGAACTCTAACAGAAATGGAAGATTCTTGCAAACAAATTGCTACGTATGTTATCACCAGCATGTTTACAAACAAAAGAACTATCCAATGACAAATCAGCCAGATTTTATCTTTTCCAGTCGTGGTTACAAATGGGCCATCCTTACTATTAGCCCGTTGTATTTATGCCAAACAATAGCTACATATTCCTTACCATCCCATTACCCTATTGTAAACAATGAAAAACCTCAAGGCTTGTTAAATTTGTACCCTTCATTTTGTTACGAAGCAAGCTACCTAACTAATAATTACTACAATTTTACTAGTGGAATGAAAGAAGCGAGAAAATTAGGCCACAATTCATTTACTCCATTGTGGATACAAGGGGAAGTTAAAATCAGGTTACCATTTGGGGGTTTATAGTGATATGCTTAAAGTCTGTTTTAAAAATGTACATAACATTTATCTTTGTTAAATTCTGTGTGAAGTCCAAGTGTTGGCGGGGGATAGAAATTCTAAATGTAATCTTTGTATATTGATGCGTATTTTACAGGTAGCAATTTGTGTTTGAAACAGTGTGAGTGTCAATTCAGGGAAGTTTCAGTCAACAGCATGTGAA
>JAECUM010031359.1:0-32151 GCA_016617855.1 Megalonaias nervosa | reverse complement strand
CACAAAACTGTAATATGAACAGAAGTTTCTTTACCCTATAAATATTAAAATTCATCTTTAGATTGTATTAACACAAGAACAATTTGATTCACATTGAAAGAATATGTAATGTAGACATTCTTCTTCTTCTTCTCCTTATTATTATTGCAATACACACAATGAAAATCCAACAGATACATTACAACTCAGATTAATTTATAAATTATATTATTAAAATAATGTCCTGATTTCAAAATCCGATTAAATTTCATAACTTTAAAATTGTGATAAATATATGAGCCTGTAATAATATTTGTATTCATCATTGATTTGGTAAATAATAGTAATATCATATGACTTGATTAATTATTTATTTGATTCTGCATGTGTATTTATATAGTTCTTTCTGTTTTCTATAATAATAATAATAATAATAATAATAATAATAATAATAATAATAATAAATTTAGTTGTTCTTTTAAATTTATCCAGAACACAACAAATTTAAATGTTACCTTATTATAAATTTAAGAAAAAATATAAAGCCACTTTGTTCCAACTGCATTATTGTGGAATGTTTGTCATATAATGAAGGCTATAAAGTCGATACTCTTCTTACATGGTATTCAAGACTCAGATAGTTTCGTAACTGAAGTTTTGACTCAATTCATTTTAATTATACTTCTTATAGCTGTAGGAATTTTCTACACTTATATGTACATTTTGTTTAAACTGCGCGAGGGGCCGCGTCACAGCCATGGACGTTATGATGTCCATTAGGTTGTTCAGCCTCCTAAAATTAGCATGGCTTTAACAATGCACTCTCCGCTGATGGCTTCAATTTTACAAATATCTTAAGTTTGCACTGACGTAAGAAGGTTTGGTTTGGAATTTGATGTTGTTGTTGTTGTTGTTATTGTAGGTTTAACGCCATTTTTCAGCGCATGATAGGCTGTACATAGCGGTGTGTATAACTGGTGGAAGGAGGAACAACCATGGACCCACTGGCTTTGGAATTTGGAATTTATAAGGTATAAAGAGATTAAATAATCCTCAGCTGTAGTGTAATTGTGCCAGTTTAGTACCTTTGAAGACAAAAGGTGGGGCACAATTCATAATGGATTGGAGGCTGCCTGTAGTTAACGTGTATGTCAACGATGTTACATTTGCTCAAACTAAATATTAATTGGTGTTCAAAAAATTTAATACAATTGTATTTTAACCAAAGTATCAATCTGATTAAAAGCAAATCTCCACTGTCCTGCGTGAAGATCTGACAAGAACCGCTTGGGGGTAATGTTCTGGTGGCCTTAAGTCCACAGACAAAAGCAAGCGTTTTTACACAAGATTTGACGGCCAAAAATAGTTTTATGAACCGTACTGGCAAAGCAGGCGTGACATATCATTCTACAAAGTTTCCTCTTGGTTAAATTTTGATACAGACTTTTAAATTTATATCCAATTATAAGCGTGAAATAAGAAAAAAAAATCTTTAATTGGGATTGTTCTCATAAATGGGAAACAGTAAAATATTTCATGCAATATTTCTCTCACGTCCTTTTTGGATACTTTTTGAAAGCACCAGTCATTACAAATAACACGGTATTACGAATTTTCTTGTGATTTTTTTAAGGTCATTTTCCAACTTTTCCTAAACCGGCTGGGAGGCGGGGGAGATACGGAGAAGAAGACCTCGAAAATTATGAGAAAAATAAAAGAAAAATGTATTTGTCATCATCAGACAAAATGTGTGCAAGCCACCTTAGAACTGGCAAGTAAGCCATCTTTATGACTGTCATTTATGTAAAAGAAGGAAATAAAAGGGAGATATATCTTTTGTTTTCCCAATCCATCACCCATGGAATTAATTTATTTTCCTATTTTTATTTATTCTTAAATGATAAAACTTATCCAATTTTGCAGAATGGAAACATCTGTTTCAGGCTTGCGGTGAAAATAGTTATCTGAGTAATCGTGAAATGTAAACAATATTGGCCAGAAATGTTTGATATTACAGTTCGATTTACACCCGTATCTTTCATTAGGTCTCAGTTTGGACAGGTCATTTATTTCAGACAATAAATATAATACAAATTTGCATTTTCAAAAAAAATGAACTGAAAAGGTCCCAACATTTGAATCATTTCTATTTTAGGAAGTTGCTTGCGCCCACTACTTTCTTCCTTTATTTCCTAACTGGCGGATATTTCTCAAATCAGTGTGGTGACCTTTCTCTCCTTTCAACTTGTTCAATTGGATAAAGGGGCATAACTACTGTCACTGCAGCTCCTTCAATGCAGGGAGGGGGGAATTCAAGAACAAGCTCCAAAATCCCCAAATTTTAGTACATGGGGGGAGGCAACATTTTGGAATTTTTGTGGGGGGGGGGGTCGGGTCCGTTATCACTCAGATGAGTGTGAACCAATTATCTCTATTACCGTTTGATGGAATTCAGTGAAAAATGGTGTGATTTTTTGTGAACGATGCAATAAATAAATAAGACTGAAATTGGTACTTTAGAAGACGCGAGTGAAATATTGCATGAAGTAGTTTTTGTACGATATTTCCAATTAATGAAATCAATCCAAATCAAAGATTTTTCTGTAACTTTGAAGGGCTGTGTTTAGAATGAACCAACCGGAAATTCTGCTGATTATGTTTCTCCTGTACATTATATGTTGCAAAAACTTCTCATAGACATTTTAGCTAACAAAAAGGAGATCAACACAACCTCGTTCCTTTTCTGTATAATTTAACAAGAGTGTTAAATGTGGA
Source organism: Megalonaias nervosa (assembly GCA_016617855.1). Lineage (NCBI taxonomy): Eukaryota > Metazoa > Mollusca > Bivalvia > Unionida > Unionidae > Megalonaias > Megalonaias nervosa. Next base: position 29,397 of record JAECUM010031359.1, on the reverse strand, counting down.
TGCATGCAAGAGAGAGAGAGAGAGAGAGAGAGAGAGAGAGAGAGAGAGAGAGAGAGAACATCCACCTTCACTCAGTAATGTCTTGAGCTGGCCCCAGCTGTTGCTCTAACAGCGGATGAAAATTGTTTTACTCTTTGGAGAATAAATTACTGTGCATTAAAATCATTTCGTCCCATCGGGACACCAGTGAAATAGCCTTTTATTATGCATTTTACTTCATAGCTGTTATTTTCTATCTTTATGGAATTCCCCCATTCCCTCCCCACTATGCATGCACAGGAAGTGGAAAATGGATATTATACCATAGATAAAAACAGGTTCATGTCCTGTGCACTTTTTTGACAGCGTGAGAGCCGGGTACACCTTTCAACTACTGAGATAATTTTGTCTTTCATCATAAGTGGGAAAGACTAAAATATTGTTGCACATACCATTCTGTTACGTCGTACGTGCCAGGTTCCCCATTCTGCTACTGTGGTGAACCTTTCTTTATAAGAGAGACAGTCCAAAAAGAAAGTAATCATTCACTTCAAGAAATGAAAACATCCCCAAAATACCCGTATGTGTAAAATTCTTATAAAGCAGCTGTTCTAGCATCCTGTGACGAATACATTTTGATATTTTTGTCGGTTTTTATCCTTACGCCGCAAAAACCTAAACAAGGAGCAACCATAGGCTAGACTAGACTAGTAGGCAGAACGATTTTTGCGTTGCATCTCCATAAAGGATTCGCGATACTAATTACATGGGCAAGTGGAAGCCTGTCTAGAAATGGTTGAACATAAATAGGCGAATTCTTAGAGGACATTGATTGGTCTATAATGCAAAGTACGATGTTAGTAAAAGAATCTTTAGAGAGCTTGCCCAGTTTGTAAAAAAAAGTTAACTTTGGAACATTCAGTACTGAAGTTAGCAACGTAGACTGTACAAAATACGTTTACTATCAGGAATCTAACAAAAGAAATAGTGTCCCATATTACTGATCTAATTTAGATATTATTGGATAACAATATGCAATCGCTTGGGATCAAGAGGAGATTTTCAAGGCGGTCCAAACTTTCATACTTGCAACTTAGAGATTTGTTTTATAACTACGTATGTCTTCACCCTTACCTGTTATGACTATGGTATTTATTTAGTCACTACATAAACACCACTGAAGTTCAAAGTAATTTATCTGACCCAAGACCCCTTCATCAATGCCAACATTTTCATATTTTCCATTCTTTTTTCTCATTTGTTGCCATGCGGTAACATGTTTTATCTGCAATACTTATAAGTTATTGTTTAACGTTATTACACTATTTTAAGTATAATTTTCTTTTATTATCTCATTAAGATGTTTCAGTATTTCCAATCCACATTATTAAAGTAAACACTGTTAAAGAGGAGCAAAGCATGACTGACAGAAGCTTATGTTCTTTGCTCAGTCCTCCTTATCTTTTTTTATGTACTTATCATGATGATGTCATCAAATAAATACTGGTTAAATCAAATTAGCACATTATTTGCTAGGTGCGGAATTGAAAACACATGCTTCATTCATGTAGATATAAAAAATACTGCGGCTGACATGGTTTTCTCCACGCAGAAGCTTGCATCAAGGCTGCGTCTGTACTGAAAGATATAGGTTTGATCATGATGTTCTATAAATTTAAATTTAAATTTTAATATATTAGCGTTTCTATAAGTTTACTGTGAGAGTTGAATTAGTGCCGTGAGTCATACAAAGGTCAATAACTGCACATTGCAATGCCCAGAGGACCAAATACAACCATTTTCACAGCTATATTGTCATGAATTGATCTCCATCGCAGAATAAAATTGTTTAACACCTTTAGTAACTGTTCATAGTCGTAAAATTGAATTAGCTGAACACCATCATGCAACGTTCCCAATCGGGCTATAGTATACGCTAAATTATTTCACATCCTGATCAGTTTATGGATTTTGGTCGAACATCAGAATGCATTTTCCATATTCGATGTATAAATCGAATGAAACCATCACGCGTTGTCCACAACTGGATTTCATAATTTGAGTGTAAGGTTTGTTGATTTCATGCCGATTTCATAATTTGAGTGAAAGGTTTGTTATCATCTCTCGGCTGTTTCATACATGTGTTAACGAAATATCACTTCGCTTCTTGAACGACTTGTGTGCTAATGTTTTCTGGCAGGTCAGATGTGTCAAATTCTATATAACACACATCACTCGAATGTATTTTTTCACTCCTATGGCAGCTTGAGATGCGCTTTAATAATGATCAAATATGATCGGTGATTGACCATAAAAAAAAAATATATTATCATACTAAGAGCATAATATTAACACTTTTGATGTGATAAGCCTTTGAAAATGTATCTTTGCATAAAAGACAAGTTTTATTAGACTTTGACTCTCTGCCAGAAATTATGCACAAAGATCCATACGTCGTCCATCTTCTAGTTTATGTCTGACAGACATAACTCTGTGTAATTTATAAATATTTATAATGACATCTCCTATTGGATCATTTATTATCAACAAGTTTGGAAGTGTCAAAAATGATTTGATGAATCACATCCCTAGAGATTAGTAAGCAAAATAGGCATATATATCAATGATACTTATAGCTATCTATCTATCTTAGAATCTACAACAGAACACATCGTTAAAAGGCAATTGGCGACGACGTTGGTGCAAAAATTTATATTGATGCATTAAGAATGCAGAGGTCTCGGAGTTGAAAAAAAATATGGCACCAACGGTATTACGATTTTTAAATGAGGTTGAATTTAATTAAATTATGCACGAGATAATTGTTTACAGTATGTTGAGGTAGACGTCTATAAGGAGAAGAAAGGAGGATTTAATTAAAATAATGAATGGTAAAATAGAAAAGAGTTGTCAACATCCACCTTTTTTAAATTAAATTTGCATACCATCCAGACTATAGACCAGACTACTTAAGTTTAGTTTTATTTACTGTTCTCTCGCATAAGTCAACACCTTGTAAGGCAAAACTAAGAACAAAGATTCAGACAATAACTGTTCGTTTGACCAATAATTTAGATTAGATAGGGGAGAAAAAAAAGCGTAAATGTACAACTTGAGATCGATCTGCAGAAAAAGAAAACGACAATAAGTCATGCCCCAGCGATTGAGGATGAAATTACTTGTAACCACAAAGCCACAATGTCTAAATGCTCCAATTTCGATGTATTCGCTGATGACACAACGATCCACCGTTCTAGCAGCTCCACGTCCGTTGTCAGTCATCATCTTTATACCGATATTCAGTCTGTTCCAAAGTGGTGTACGCAAAATAAAGTGCACATAAATCTATAAAAAAAACAAACAACTATTTATTTGACAATTGCCACCACTCTGAAACTGTAGACATTTCTTGCACACAAAGTTATGCTGAATGACTTTGAACTTGAATCTGTATACTCCGATTAATTGCTACGTAACTTCAGTAAGGTAATCATAGTTGTCTTTAACTGTGTAAACGGATAGCAAGTATGAACAAGTATGAAAACTTACAAAAAGGGTACTAGCAGTTGCCTCGCTTACCGCTCAATATGAAGAGGTTAGTGTTAGGAATGGTTGGCCTGGTGTCCGGATAATGTGACTGGGTGGGACATGATACTACATGTCTGCGGAATGATTTCCCAGTGCTAGATATCTATGTGAACTGCCACACTGTAGACATCGCTGCAATATTCAAAACAAATAAAGAAAAAAAGGATAAAACACTAAATATACTAGGTCACAATTTTTATGTAAACTGCACTCTTTGTAAAAAGTGTAAGAAATTTTCAGTTGGAATATCTCCTAGGTAATCGAACGAGTAAGTCTTGGCCTACCAACCTCTAGCTGTATAGTTTGGTCCACATCTCGTATGCAACTACCGCGCAGACGGGTTCGATACGAGCAAATCACTATTTTCACACGGTGGCAAACTGGTTTACGTCTTCATTTCTACCGTGTCGAAATGTGAACGTTCAAGCAAGAGGACCAGTTCAATATGGCGGTCATTAGTACTCTTTAAGATTCACTGCACTACTTTAGCTCCAATAATAAACCCATGGAAACAGCATTTGCATTCTATTAAAAATTCAGGAACTTTTAATTTCTAAATGCTTTCAGTATAGACCCATCCTTGATGCAAAATTTTTTCCAGAAGAAAACCAAATGAGCAGAGGCATTTGTTTTCATTTTCGCATATTAAGAATCAGGTGCTAGTTTCTGTAATGATTGTTCCAAAGTAAAGTTTAAAAAAAAAAATGAAATTGCATTAATATAACACTGTCTTTATTTTCCCAGCTACAAATATGATAAGCTCTCAAAGAGTCTTTTTACTAAAATTGTACTTATCATTATCAATCAATCATGGCTCTATAAACCTGTATATATATTCTATTTTATGTTCAGCCATTTATAGACTGGTTTCCACACTTCCATACCGTACATCCTATGTCCACCTATTACGCATACATGTATTTAATTTGTATTTGTATTTGTTAGGGTTTTTTTCCTCCATCATTATGTGATATGCTTAATTGCATTTTGGATTTGACCTTGTTCAAAATCAAGTTCACTGTGTTCACCGATATTGTCTTTATTTTGTAAAGAAATAATATATAGTTAATATTTCTTTAAGGGGGTGGGGTTAACTATTAGGATCATTATTAATAGAGGTAAACATATTTATTTGGGTCTGGGTCTAGGACACTGGTATTCCCAATGAAAATACCTAGCCTAACCGTAGTATACCACATCTTTGTTATAATATTAGTAACGTATTTTATCTTGTTGACAAAATCAGAATCTTCTAGAATTGGAAAATTCCATTAACATATAGTATTTCCGGAAATAATAATTGTGACCTAGGTCAAGTAGAGGGATTTATAATCTTGTTTAACTGAAAAATTACTCATTGCTGCGATAACATCTGAAGCAGAAATCAGTCTTATTGTTGTGTTCTGTATTTCATTTGATTTATTTAATAAAATTATTATTCACCGGAAATATAAAGTGCTCGTTAATAATATTCTTGGACATAAATATTAACTTGAAATTATAGTGAATTCAGACAAGGACATATTGGATTATATTATTGTGATTAATTGATAGACTGTTAGCACATCATCACACTCCAGTGCACTGGCACTTTCAAGACTACAGGCACATCCACGCCTTCAGCGTTGGATCTTAATTCGAACACCGCTGGAATTTAATTAGAACTTTATTCATTCGGACTGGTGATATAACCTTTTAGACTATTTGGGACTGAATTCGCAATACTCTAATTTCATTTTAAAATTTTCACTTTGTATTCTTGGGAAATAAATTGTTTGTTGAATTTTGCAAAACTTACTGGTTTTCGCTCTTTTCTATTACTTAGTTTAAGACCATAATCTCGTAATACCACCTTTGATTTACTTGACAGACCTTTGTATAGTACTAACGCGCATCAGTAAATAGTGTACATGGTTGTGGTTATGAAAAATTACATAAGTGAATATTAAATGATATTTGAAGTGCACGTGTACCATCTTTATGCGCCTTATCACTCATGGCTGTTCGTACGAAGATTTCTTCGTTTTTCATAAATATGCATAAACTTGAGTAACCAATCACAGCGAGCTGGAATACGTTGCTTTCGCCATAGTGACCCGACATGACATTTCACGTTGTTTAAATGAGCCGTACAAACACAGTCACTTTTCGATCAATAAAAAGAACACTTTGATGGATGTGTACGAGATTGTAACACTGTGTTGCTAATGACATATTTTTATTTATGCGTTCGCATAAAAAAGAAGCAATCTCAGCACATCTCGCTTGTGGCTTGGGACGGTGCGTGTATATCAACATCAGCAATAGTGCGTTTCAACATTTAAATATTGCGCATCATTTCCGAAAGTCAGAAAAATAAATAAAATAAATTTATCTAATCAAGAGTTACTTTGTTTTCTGTCACCATTTATTTATTCAATATAAGACTGAAATACGTTATCATCCTTGCCCTATTAAGCATTAAATAGGTCAGAGGTCAAGGTGACCATCTATATGTTGATGTATTTCCAAAGAAATTTTAATTATAATTCCCCCAGAACGGGTATTATTTAAACAAACGTTAGGCATAAGCCAATGTAAATATAAAATACGAAGTTCCAAATCATACACTAAATGAAACTGGTGGGACACAAAGTCATGAGAAGCAATTAACATTTAGCATAGTGGTAGAGACCTAATCGATAAAATTTCAAGCATAATGTTTCAAAACATAGCTAGGAAATATCAAATTGAGGACCATAATATCCGTATACATGGAAAAATATAGCACTTATATATGTGGTTGCATAGATGCTGACCAATATGCAAAACGGTCTACCCAACATTGTCGAATGTGCACAATCTACCCCATCCCCTTTCATGGAAACATTTACCATATATGAAAGTGTGTTAATTTTTAATTGAAAATCTTTTGGGATGGGCAATAGGTGTTCATTTTGCTTGTTTGCTAGAAACAGAACAAGAACTTTTCATGTATAATAACTTCGTTGTACATGTGTAAGTGAAACCACTGTAAGGTTGGATTTCTCTGTAGGACTCGCGGTACTAATTCAACTCCAATGGTAAACCTATGGAAACACCATTATATTGAAAAGTCAATAAATACAAATTTAAAACAATGCATTACAATTTATAAATGCTCACGATTAATCCTAAATCTCCCAGTATAGAACCACCCTATCTGCAAGCTTCTTGTTTTGATCTACGTGTGTTTTACATATGTGTTGTCATATTCGCACCTCTAGATTTTAATTTTTAATGAGTGCTACAAAGTCAATTCTTTAGAAGGATTAAAATTGCAACAGCAAAACATTGTCTCTATATTTTTCGGTCACAAATAGGATAAGCTCTCATTTTAACTAAAATTTCACTTTTAATTATCAAGCAATCATGGCCCTCTATACTCTCATTTTTGTTGACCTACTTGTATGCTGATTCCCATTTTTCGTATTGGTAATTTCTACGTACGGGCTGCATCAGACTTGGCGTCCGTGTGCGGTAGGTGAAAACATTTGTTTTACTCAGGTCTTATGCTTCATTTTGCCTTACAAGAGTTTAACTTCGTCATCATAGAATTTCTCAGAACGAATCTGGGAAAATCTTGGGAATACATTTCAACACATTATTTTTTCGAATTTTGTTAATTTTTTTTCAACATGATATTGGTTATCAACATTTAGTTTTAAAATAAAAATAGCAGGCTAGAAGGATTTTCTTCGCTATCAAAAACAAAGGTCTTAAAGGATAAAAACAGAGTCAATCACCTACTCGATTGAGTCAGATAGCGGTGTTTGGTTGAATGCCAGTGGTGACGTCAGTATAAAATTATCAATAATAATTAATACAGTGAGTGAACGCACGTTTGTTCATACAATCTCATTAAATGAAAACAAATAAAGATCGCCCCCTTTTCCAAATTTTAAAGTACGAACACTTAGTATTGTTTTAATACTTAGGATGGTCTTATTGAATTCACTGTTTAATGCGTGCAAGATTTTATATTACAACGCTGTTTCATTTGTTAATGTTCTATCAAATGGTAGATTGAGTTACATTGTTAGAATTGTTTTGACGTTTTGATATGTATTAAATCGATTTATGAATATAATAATAATCATGGCGACATACCCAAACCACGTGCTCTGTTCTGATAATTACTCTAGCTGAAGACGTTGATAAATGACACCTTAAGACTGTCATAATCTATATTGTTCTGTGAATTTGTCATATTTTTGTCCCGAGAGTCTATCCAATCTTGCCATAGTCAAAGTTTTTAAAGTACCTTTTTTATTTCATCGATAAATTCATAAGTTTTAACTAGTCCACGCGAAAGGGCAGCACTTCTCGATCAAGTATTTCCTGCACCCACCTGAACTGCGCCGTGAATTCGACCTAAGTTTTCAATTGCATTAGTTTAATACATTAATGGCCAGATGTATTTAAATAATGCACGCTTATCGCGTGTTATTTTAATACATGTTACATAAAATTTTTGTTTTCTTTTTATTAGTGGGCAGCACATTATATAAAAAGAAATTTCTCCTTGGCCGTACATTATTCGAGATCATCAAGTGTTGTGATGCGTCTATTCATTTCAGTCATGCCCATTTCAGTATAAGTGTGTGTGTGTGTGTGTGCTTGTGTGTGTGTGTGTGTGTGTGTGTGTGTGTGTGTGTGTGTGTGTGTGTGTGTGTGTGCGTGCGTGCGTGCGTGCGTGCGTGCGTGCGTGTGTGTGTGTGTGTGTGTGTGTGTGATTTGGTTTTTAAACGTAGCTTTAACGCTGTTTCAGTCATATCGATACGATGTCTGTAGTGTGGCAGTTTATAGTGATGTCTAGCACTGGGGCATCATGACGCATACATGTAGCATAATGTCCCACCCAGTCACATTATCCTGACACCAGACAGACCAGTCCTAACACTAGCTTCTTCATGCTGAGCGCCAAGCGAGGCAGCTGTTAGTACCATTTTTATAAGTCTTTGGTATGACTCGGCCGGGATTCGGACCCGCGACTTCTCGCATCCGAGGCGTACGCTCTAACCACGTGCGTCACTGGAGAGGTCTAACTCAATAAAAGCATTGTTAGCCATATGTTATTTATACATGCCATGATCACTTTGACTCAGGTTATGCAAGTCGGCAGCACCATTAATAAGCATGTTCAGTTCCACTCGTCCATTCTTTCCTTGTAATATCTTTTGATTTTCTAATATAAATGTAACCGAGTTAAATGCATAATTGGTTATAAAAGTTTACTTACTCATATGTTTGTTGTTATTTGCGCACGTAGCGGTAAGTTATAATCAAAGAACACATGGAGACAGCGCTGTAATGATATTCATTCTTGTATTCTTTTTACATTTGAATTATTTATAAGTGTTGTAAACTGAAGATGTTAATTCATTCAAGCTCATAATGTCTAATTATTCTGGGGACAATGACAAAAGATTTATTTCGTTAGGATTGCAATACGTAACATATAAGGTAAATAATCTCACTTTACATGCATGTACAAAAGCTATGTAATATATAATGTTTTGACAGTAAAGGAAACAGCAGTATTAAGATCAGTACTTAAAAATAATATATACATGTAGGATGTTCTCGATGCGATAGGCACGATAATTCTTTTGACTTTTGTGATATAAATTTGTTGGGGGTGACGGCAGCACAAAACTGACATGTAGCTGACACGTGACATGACCTTTTTTTTTTAAAAAAAAAAAAAAAATATTTATTTTTTCTTGTTCTATTTGTTATCTATTGTTTGTAGTCTTGCCTAAATGAGTCAAGAATTTCTCTTGACTTTTGTGTTTAGTTTTTGTTTTGTGAATGTTAACTATATTCAGCAAATGGTAATTAGGCTTCATCAGCTGCAACTGATAATAAAGACTATGGTGGCGCTCATAGAGATGGGCACGTACATAGCTCTGATAACTGTAATAACTGTGTCATCCAGCTCTGAGTATAGCAAAAGGATATATATGACCTACTCAGAAACAATGTTGCATTTAGTCATAATGGCAAGCGTGTACACTTATGTAGCTTGACAGTAAATGTGCTCTATGATTCGCTCGAAATGAAAATATGGCATGTGTCAAGTGTACAACTAGTGGTTCCATGTATGGACGATGATAATTCTATTTAATTTGTAAATTTTTAAGTGGCAGTATTCGGTTAAACAATTTATAGTTGTCTGATACTTAGGGAAGTAGCAACATAGGAAAGTAGCCAAGGACATTGGCAGGAAGTGCCTCAGAAGTATTTTGGAAAAATGTTGAATTAGAAAATAATTAAATCCATAGCATTTAAATGGATACTAGATTTAAACAATTATCAAAAATGGCTCTTTACCCTTGTACAGCAACACAATTTAATGTTATCATGATAAACTTACTATGAACCATAAACATCTTCTTGATGCAAGATAAATTCTTTGCATTATACATTTTTTATAAACAACACTTTTAAATTTAAAAGTTATGATTCAGTAAGTAAATACATGGCTCAGTGCGATATGTTCGTTTAATTGGACGTATGTTGTGCAGCATCTGAACGTAGAATAAGTTATTAACACCTATTAAATTTAAGCAAACCAGAAATAGTATTTTTTTACAGATTTCGTATTTACTTTCAAATCAGAAAAAGTCTGTTTGAATGTTCAATACCATTACCTGATGATAAGTCAGCTAATACTAATTGGATAAACGTAAAACAGTTTAATATAATCTGTGGCAACTATATTATTCCATTACATCATGAATTTAACTGTTATTTAATGGCCCAGAAACCTATTACTAGAAGGACAGAAAACTGTTTGATGAAACAAGTGAGTAGGAAATATATGAAGCAAATGGTGGAATAGTGGACAGTGTATTCGGTACGGTCCTGAGCAGTGTAACTCTCAGGCAACACCTAATATGCTCCTTTCTACAAGATAGCATCAAACTAACGAACCAAATAACAATAAGAGTAAAATTTAAGCATTAGATCACATGTATTTGCCATACTGGGTACTCAAGTTTCTAACATGACCAGCATATCTCACTCCGAAGCTACCATGCAAGACACAACTGAAAGGTTAATACACGTTTCAATATTAGGTCAGTTAAGTTATGATTCAGATAATGGCATAATGAATAATATAAACAATATATCAAGGATGTAAATGTTTAATTGGATTATACTGTTGGTGATAATTGCCTTGCTATATCCTTGTTGAAAATTGGTTGCTTTGTAAGCTATGATACCTTTTTGAATAAGTTTTCAAATAAGTTTTCTTTAGGATGAAACTAACATAAATACCGATACAGCGAGGTAATCTATACTAGCAGTTGACAAGCAAAATATGACAATTTGTCAAAGGAATGATAATGAACGAAAAGAACAAAGGTAAGAATTATGTAGAGAATAATAATGGTAATAGTCTTTAATGTCACCAACTCAGGATTGACTAGATTTAAACGGAATAAAGAACACAACATAAATAAACAATGGTTCATATTGGTTATGAGTGGTACATACGCTCTATTACTGTGGTATGTGAAATGGGCACACCAAAATTCGGGAGGCTTCTCTAGTTACGTACCTCCTATTTCTCCTGAGTCTCTAATTCTACTTTAAGTTCAAGTCTTTGTGGTCTAAAACGTTTAACATTCAACAACTGAAATTGCATTTAATTTAACATCTGTTTCTTTCCTGAAGTCTTTCTTTATATCCTTTTTGCATATTGAAAATTAGCATAGGCAGTAGAACTCACAAAAAGATAAAGGGTTAAATATTAACTGGAAAAGAACTTGGTAAAATGACATACAAAGAAGTAAAGAGATCTTATGAATTGTTGGTATACACTGGATCAGCCAAAATATCCAATGTTATTATTGTGGCTGGGTCAGTAAATTGATATAAGTTGATAACATATACTCTTTGCAAATACTCGCTGCTGTACGCTGTTTTCTTTACGCTAACTTTTAAATTTCCCATTTTCTTTTGTATTCAGTTTTATTGACTTTGTTTGCAGTAGCAACACTTTCCACTGAACTCATTAAAACCTTCTTCAGTGACATATTTGTATCAGTTTTGATGATGCTCACCAGCTTGTGATGTTAGACAATTTATGACCTGATGTTAGATAACTTTAAATTAGAATTCATTTTATTTGCCTTCCTCTGTCATTATTTGCAAATTAAATGGAAGGTGAGCAAGAAAAGATCAAAAAAGAAATATCCACACAGCGTTGAAGTTTGGTAAACGATTTGGAAAGCGTTTACAGAAATTTCAGAACGCTAAAGCAGAACAACTGAAAATGGCGAATGTGGTAATGACCTAACTACATAAGAGAAAAGTGGTTCAACATATATTACTACCTGGGTGGTGGAGCAATTAGAGCTGCTATTGTGGCGTATATTAATATGAGAGATTTTAGGTCTTTGAAACTCGTTACACCACCTGCAACACAACCTGTGAAGAAAGGTTAATTCTCTACTAGAGATGGAAAATTCACTTCAAAAATGAGTGAGACACACAACATAATTACCTATCAATACAGTATACCATGCAAGTATTAAATCAGCACTTGTAGTTGCTTAGAGTATGTGTAAGCGAGTTTGCGTTTAACTACCTGGTGAGAAATCTGGTAGATCACCATACAAAATTATTAATTAATGCACGAATGCTTATAGATCATTGCATTTCTTTTCTTTTCAAACAAAACAATTTCAAACAAAACAATTAGATTTATCATATCTGGCATGCCATTTCAGATAATCAGATACCCGTTAAACTACCATCCAAGTTCTTGTTTTGGGTTTAGCGATGTTTCTCAGCGCAAGATAAGCTATACATAACCGCCAGCATAACTGGTGGAGGAAGAACCAGTGGAAAGCCCCAGTAAGAACAACCGACCCACGGAGGCTACTGGCAAACTTTCTCACAAACCAACACTGGCTGACGAGACTCGAACCCTCACGGGCAGAAGTGAGAAGGCAGTGTTCGGTAAAGGCTATCGCTTTAGACCACTCTGATATATTTCTTTCATATCTATAAATGGCAGACGAAATGATAATACCTTCTGTGCTACCCATTTATCAGATTAAGAAAGAGTAACGAAATTAAGAATGGTTTGATTAAAGACTTCCAGCATTATCTAAGCGCGAGGAATAAGTACAAGGATGCATACGAGATTAGAAACTTGGTAGAGGTAAGCATATAAGCCATATTCAATAAGAATGGGTACAGCAACAGCTAGTTTAGGAGTAGCAAGAATGTGGTTGACCATTCAGTTAGCTTTTATTTGCTACCAAGGCTTTAAGAGATAAGATGGTTTATTAAATTGATTTCCAACAGGATTAGACCGTTACTTCTAGCTTATGCAAACAAAATAGTATTGATGATATGATTATAAAAGCAGTAAGTAACCATGAGACAATAACAACCATAAAACATAAAAACATAAACATAAATCATAAACCAAAACATAGGAATAGCTGAAGAGGGGGTAGGTGTTGAGACATTCCGAGAGAAAGAGATTAAGCTTCTGAGTTAAAACATTTCGTTGTGCTTCAACTATTTTTGAATTATTTACATGGAAGCTAACATTACATTCAAAGACAAGCAAATCAGTCAGAGAAAGAAATATATTTGTCCACCCCATAGAAAGAGAAACATACCTCCAACGTATTGGTTACTCCTAGCAATAATTGCACATTTTATCTAACCAATTGCAATATCTAATTGCTAAGCTTTAATAGAGGTATTGTTATGTATATGTAATTTAATTGCTTGTGTGTTAGTTTTAATTTTTTTTTAAATTTTATTTTTATTTCATTACATGTTATTGTAATGATAACTTTATTCACTGGAGTTGACATTTTTCCATAAAATTCAGTTCAGTTCTGTTAAACCTGATAAACAAGCATTAGTAGAAACATTGTATCTTTTGGTGGCCTAGATTCAGAGCCAGTTTCAGCTTTGGAGTAAACAACTTTTTTTATTATTAAATCTTATAGTAAGATTCGTTCAGTGTAATCAAATCCGTACATGGTCTACGTGATGGTCGGCATGTAATGTTTCTACGCTGCTAGAAGGAAGTAATCACGTGCCCCTATCATGTGATCTGTTTTGCGTTTTAGTTAGGCTTAAAACATACGTTATTATAGTGATTTTGAATTTTTATTTTATTCAATTTAAAATAATTTATTTACCCTGGAAACTAATAGTGCTCATCAGAATTCTTGGACAAAGACATTTATTGAAAATTATTCGGAATTCCAAACTGGAATATTATTCTTGGTGATTCAACATTGAACTGTTGACACATCAAGACAAAGCAGGTTGTTGAAGACGTCATCGCCTTCAATCTTGGAACTTCATCGGGATTCGAACTGTGATTCACTTAGGACTTTTTATTGATAGGACTTATATTTATTAATTCTAAGATTAATTTTGGATTAGTTTCATAAACCGTAAGTCCTTTTTCATATTTTTACCTTGTTTTGTAGGGAAATAAATTATTTTGTTAAATTTTACAAAACTTGTTGGCTTCACTCTTTTCATTGTTACTTTTGTACGAGCCTAGACACGTAACAAAGAAAATTGGGTCTCGTACTTGGGATATATGAATTTTGGCTAAAATATTTCAGAAAATTGTTTTTGAAATTTTAGTTCCCCTAGTTTTCAGACTTTTTTAAATCCCAAGAATTATTTCACATTTTGTTTGAAATCTTTAGTGAAATCAACAGGCTGTTTCTACAATGTCATCGAAAGTGGAGACGTTTCTTTCAAATCCAACTCAGGAGTAGTTGGATTGTTTGAAAAAAGATGAATTGCTTGAACTTGTCAGAAAATGTGATCTTTCTGAGGCAACAACTTCTTTAACGAAGCAAGAAATAAAAATTTTGATCCAGTATTTGGTAGAAAAGAATGTTTTGGATAAAAGTGTTTTGGTTTTGATCAGTAAGTCTGTATCAGACTGACACAAAAGTAAAGGAATTAAAATTAAAATGCAAGATGGGATTAGAGTTAAGGAAGCTGAAACTTCAGAAAGATAAAGAAGAAAACAAATGCAGTTGCAATTTGAGAAAGAGGAAAAACAAATGCAAATGCAGCTTTAGAAAGAAGAGAAACAAATGCAGTTGCATTTGGAGAAGGAGAAGAAACAAATGCAGTTGGAATTAGAGATACGACAGGTTCAGTTTCAGATAGAAAAGATACAAATGGAAAGAGAAAGGGAAGTAAGACAAATGCAATTTGAGAAAGAAAAACAAGATAGGCAGATACAAATGCAATTAGAAGAGAGGGAGAGAGAGACAAATGACAAAAGAGAAGGATGAAAGGGAATTTCAAATTAGAATAAGAGAAATGGAGCTGGCAAGAAAAAAGCACATTCCCACTTCACATACAAATTCAAGTTTTGATTTTGTTAAGAATATTAGGTTAGTACCCCCTTTCAGAGAAAAAGAAGTAGACAAATATTTTTCTCGTTTTGAAAAAGTTGCCGAAAATTTGAAATGATCAAGAAAGCATTGGACTCTATTATTACAATGTGTACTTACTGGTAAAGCTAGTGATATTTATTTTTCACTGTCACTAGAGCAGAGTGCTGACTATGATGTGGTTAAAGACTGTATCTTGAAGGGTTATCGGCAAACATTCAGGAATTCTAGGAAATCAACTGACCAGACCTATGTCGAATTTGCATGGGAAAAAGCACAACAGTTTGATAGGTGGTGCTCTTCTAGAAAGGTTTAACAAAGATTACAAAAGTCTCAGACAACTCATGTTAGTTGAAGAGTTTAGGAACTATGTCCATAGTGACATTAAGACTTATCTTGACGAGCATAAGATTGAAACCTTGGAAAATGCTGCTCGTACTGCTGACGAGTATTTCTTAACTCATAAAGTTCATGTTGTAGTGTAGTCTTTCACTCAGCAGTCTACTGGTAAGAAGGTATTTCAGTCTAATACGAGCCCTTCTAAAACTCAATCTGGCACAACTTTTAAAAATCAAGCTTCCGATAAGCTTGATTCAAAATCCTTGTCTCTTCCTACGTGTACCTATTGCAAGAAAAAAGGACACGTCATTTCTGATTGCTTCAAATTGAAATATAAGCATCAAAATCAAGACAGATCTATCCCAAATGCTCTTATTTCTATGAGGTCAAGGTCACGGTCATGTATTGAAAGTAATACATTTGTTGGGTCTAATAAACCCCAGTCTGATTTTATTATGGAGAATTATGAACCATTCATGTCGAAGGGTTCTATATCACCCTTGGGTGATTTGGCCATTCCTATCCCTATTAAAATTTTAAAGGACACAGGAGCTTCTCAGAGTCTTTTATTATCAGGTACTTTGCCTTTTTCTGAGAAGTCTTCTTCTAATGAGAATGTTCTTATTCAGGGAGTGGAGTGCGGCTTTGTTAATGTTCCTCTCCATTGTATAAATTTGTCATCAGACTTATTTTCCGGAACGGTGACAGTCGGAGCAGTGTCTTTTTTACCTGTCGAGGGCATTCATTTATTAGTAGGCAACGACCTAGCTGGAGACAAGGTTGTGGTTAATCCACTTGTAACTGACAAACCTTGTTTGGATCAGAAAGTCGGTCCAGTTGAAAAAGAATTCCCTGATTTATACCCAGCTTGTGCAGTTACTAGAGCTATGACAAAGAAAGCTCTTGAGAATGACATTGATAAGGAAAATATTCCTTTAGCTGACACATGTATTGGTCAGACTTTTGATGAGGTCACTTTCACTCCTTGTTTGGATCAATCAAAAGATATTGATCACAGTGATCCTCTTTTAAATACTCATTCTCTTTTATCTAATCAGGGCGACAAACGACAATCACTTGTCGTCGAACAGGAAAAAGATCCTGAGATGTCCTGTTTGTTTCAGAGGGCCATTAGTGAAACTGAAGCCACTGAAGTACCTGTTTGTTATTTCATTAAAAATGGAATTCTTATGATAAAATGGAGGCCTCCCGAGGTACCTGCTGATGACGAGTGGTCAGTGAACTATCAAATTGTAGTTCCAAAATCTTACAGACAGGAAATGCTTAGCCTGGCCCATGAAACCCTTTGGCTGGTCATTTTAGGGATTAATAATACTTATCACAAGATCTTGAATCAAGTTTATTGGGCAAAAATCAAAAGTGATGTTTGTAAATATTGCAGATCTTGTCATACTTGTCAGATGGTAGGAAAACCCAATCAGAAGATACCTAAGGCTCATCTGCAACCAGTTCCTGCATTTGACGAACCATTTAGGAGAATAATGGTAGACTGTGTTGGTCCCTTACCTAAGACCAAGTCAGGCAACAAATAATTGTTGAACATTATGTGTGCGTTCAATGAGATTCCCAGTGGCAATTCCTTTGAGGAATATTAAAACTAAAACAATAGTAAAAGCGTTGATAAAGTATTTTTTTTGCTCAATTTGGCCTTACCAAATCTGTCCAATCGGATCAAGGGTCAAAGTTTATGTCTGGAATTTTCCAGCTAATTATCCTTGAATTTGGCATTCATTAATTCAAGCAAAAAAGTGAAATTATGGGACACAGAACTTCAATGGAGAGAACGTTTGAGTCTGGTAATAGAGTTCTTTCTCTCGTGCTCATTCTTCAAGAGTTTCTTCAAATTAGGTATTACGGCCCTTACAAAGTTAAGAAGAAAATAAATGAGTTAAATTATAATAGTACTCTGATCTAAATAAATTAAGGAGTACCAGTATATTGAGAGCGATAGCCAGGTTAATCATGCAATTAATTTAGTTGTACCTGTCCCACTCACAGAGGATTTAGGTGAAGGAATTCAATCGGGCTCTACTGATTTTGGAGTGACAAATCTTCGGAATTCGGAAATTATGAATAATCTGGACCAGAAACTTTCACATTTGCAACAACAAGAAAGGAATGAACTTAAACAGTTATTATTTGAATATGAGCACTTATTTCCAGATGTTCCTACGAGGACAAACGAAATTTTTCATGACGTTGAAATTATGAACTCCAAACTGTGAAACAGCACTCATACAGGATGAACCCTCTCAAACAGGAATGCTAGAAAAAGGAAATTCAGTATTTGCTGGAGAATGATTTTATAGAGCCCAGTAAAAGTGACTGGAGTTCACCATGTATACTTGTTCAGAAACCAGATAAAACTTTCCGTATGTGCACTGATTATATTAAGGTGAACAGTGTGATTAAAACAGATTCATTTCCATTACCAAGAATCGATGACTGCATTGATAAAATTGGAAATGCAAAGTATGTCACCAAATTTGACCGTCTGAAAGGATTTTGGCAAATTCCACTAACGGAAAGAGCAACGGAAATTTCGGCATTCGTGACTCCAGATGGACTTTATCAATATAAAGTAATGCCTTTTGGGATGAAGGATTCGCCAAGTATTTTTCAACGTTTAATGAATATGATTACCTCTGGTCTAGATAATTGTGATGCTTACATCGATGATGTCATCATCTACAACGACACCTGGAAAGAACATTTATCAACAATTCGGAAATTCTTTGACAGTCTCACTGATGCTAATTTGACAATCAATTTATCCAAAAGTGAATTTAGCCGTGCTTGTATAACATTTCTAGGACATATCGTGGGACATGGACAAGTTAAACCTATAGATGCTAAGGTCAAGGCTATCTCTGAACTCCCTGTGTCTGTCAGTAAAAAGCAACTGATGCAATTTTTAGGTATGGCTGGATACTATCGGAAATTTTGTTCCAATTTTTCTAATATTGCTGAACCCCTGACAAATTTATTGAGCAAGAAAAACAAGTTTCTTTGGACTGAAAAATGTCAGGAGGATTTTGACAGGTTAAAGGCCATACTTAAAAGTGCACCAATTCTTACAACTCCAAATTTCAGTCAATCATTTAAATTTTCGGTCGATGCAAGTGATGTTGGGGTTGGAGCAGTATTGATTGAAGAAGATAGAAATAGTGTTGATCATCCAGTGTGCTATTTTTCTAAGAAATTAAATAAGCACCAAAGAAATTATTCAACAATCGAGAAGGAATATTTGGCTTTAATATTGGCATTACAACATTTTGAAGTTTACATTAGTTCAGCTCCTTCTCCGATTGTTGTGTTTTGTGATCACAACCCCCTTACTTTCATCGACAAGATGAAAAACAAAAATCAAAGATTATTAAGTTTGAGTTTGTTGTTAAAGGAATATAATATTGACATCAGGCACATCAAGGGAAAAGACAATTTAATAGCCGATGTACTTTCCCGTGTATAAAATATTATTTCATGTACGCTTTGTATAATTGATGAGATTTCTTCTTATGCAGTTTTTTTTACCTCAAATAATTGATCTATGGTAAACAGAAAGCTTTATTACATAAATCTTTCTTTTTCTTTATGGGGGAAGTGTTATGTATATGTAATTTAATTGCTTGTGTGTTAGTTTTAATTTTATTTTATTTTATTTTTATTTCATTACATGTTATTGCAATGATAACTTTATTCACTGGAGTTGACATTTTTCCATAAAATTCAGTTCAGTTCTGTTAAACCTGATAAACAAGCATTAGTAGAAACATTGTATCTTTTTGTGACCTAGATTCAGAGCCAGTTTCAGCTTTGGAGTAAACAACTTTTTTTATTATTAAATCTTATAGTAAGATTCGTTCAGTGTAATCAAATCCGTACATGGTCTACGTGATGGTCGGCATGTAATGTTTCTACGCTGCTAGAAGGAAGTGATCACGCGCCCCTATCATGTGATCTGTTTTGCGTTTTAGTTAGGCTTAAAACATACGTTATTATAGTGATTTTGAATTTTTATTTTATTCAATTTAAAATAATTTATTTACCCTGGAAACTAATAGTGCTCATCAGAATTCTTGGACAAAGACATTTATTGAAAATTATTCGGAATTCCAAACTGGAATATTATTCTTGGTGATTCAACATTGAACTGTTGACACATCAGGACAAAGCAGGTTATTGAAGACGTCATCGCCTTCAATCTTGGAACTTCATCGGGATTCGAACTGTGATTCACTTAGGACTTTTTATTGATAGGACTTATATTTATTAATTCTAAGATTAATTTTGGATTAGTTTCATAAACCGTAAGTCCTTTTTCATATTTTTACCTTGTTTTGTAGGGAAATAAATTATTTTGTTAAATTTTACAAAACTTGTTGGCTTCACTCTTTTCATTGTTACTTTTGTACGAGCCTAGACAAGTAACAGTTTACAGACACCTACTGAATCAGTTTCTGGGTTTCTGTAGTCGAAGGATTTGAACATTTCTTAATCGACTAAGAATCAATTAGAATAACGGATAGTGTTAAGTTACTAGAGTCTTTGTAGAGAATGTATTTCAAAGTGTTTTCATGACATATCTCATGAAAAGAGTGCAATCAATAGACTCAGTATTATCACTGAAGATGAAGAAAGGAATGTGATTTCATGACATATCTCATGTAAAGAGTACAATCAATAGACTCAATATCATCACTGAAGATGAAGAAGGGAAAGTGATTTCATGACATATCTCATTAAAAGAGTACAGTCAATAGGCTCAGTACCATCACTGAAGACGAAGAACAGAAAGTGATTTTCATGACATGTCAGTTTCATGTCTTTCACTAACGAATGGGAGACCTAAATTGAGCGAACCAGCTGATTTTTATTTATTATAATAGAAAATGGCAGATTTAGGTGAACAAAGTGGCAACCTAATAGCAACAGCAATCATATTATCAATGTGGCAGATCCTGTACATAAATTCGATGCTGCTAATGGAGCATAACAATCCGAAATATATCAAACACGACAAGAGCAAGTTAATAATAAATAGACAACTGTACAAAGGTCCAATGCGAAAGCAACCGATTTATCAGGACTTTAAAAACAAATAGAAAAAGAACATTTTAGGTGCTTAAGATTTACTAGTATTTGCCAGGAGATTAAATACTCTATCCCTAGCTGTGCAAGCTAAACAATCAGGGAGGGAATGACTTTGAAAAAAAAAACGATAAACATTACTTGCAACTCTTTGAATAAAGGATAAATGCTGAAATATTTGCCTTGGGGAGTGATATGGAAGTAATTACGACGTCTTCGAAAGGCTACAATACTTCACAATTCCAACCTGTCACAATTCCATCCTCAACAATTAAGAAAGAATCAAACGATGAAAGGAAGCAAACGATGAAAGGAAGCATAATAATGAAAAGAATTAACCGTTACTTGATGACTTGAATGATAACGTTGGAAATCAATCGATTGCTATTATCAATAGTCATTCGCAAATACAGGATAAATACATTACTGAGATTAACAGAAATACAGAACAATAAGAATAGTATAAATGTGAGTGAAAGCATGATTATTTTATGAGAAGGACATACAAGTTAATAATACCTGACATGAACGAAAAAATAAAATGTCCAACATATCAGGTTTTAACAACTCACAATAATTAACTATCTGCTGCAATAAGAAAAATCAAACACACCAAACAATATAGATCGAAAACTTGCAAATTATGTTTGTACTGTGCAAAAAATTTGGACGGATTAGGTAAAATGGTGAAACGATTGAGAAATGATTTTAATACGAAAAACACGTTTACGACAGAAGCAGATAAAAGGAAACATGTTACAATTAATACCAATTAATAACTTAAAAAAAAACTAAACTTAACAAAAATACTTTGGCATTACGTGAAATAATTGATTCATTTAAATCAGAAATAGCTGTAGACATAAAGACATTGAAAGGGGAATTAAATACAGAAATGGGGCATACAGAATATTGCATCTTTTATTAAAATTTATAAGAAAAAAACAAGAAATTGATAGATGCATACAGATTTTTTATGCATAATCAATACTAGATATGTATTGCTTTTCGATGGACTTGCAATAAATGAGCAATAAAAAGATGATGCTATTTACAAAGTGGATATAGATAATCAAATTTTACATTTTAAAGGTAATTTTAATAGAACATAATGTAATATGTCAAAGACTCTTGGAAATTTTCAATCTTGAACTTTCCCCACCTATTTTAATTGAAAGTCGTATTATTAATTATTCACCTTCACGTTTCGCTGAGCACACATGTCAATCAAGAATGTATGTAAAACAGATACAATTAAAGAGAAGAAATCAAGAATTAAAAAACAAAATTCATTGTCTAACGTTTTGAACATACCCACGTCTCCACCTATTGTTATTAAAGATATCAATTATCCTCTCCTTTACACCGGATTGTGTATAGATAACGAAGATGTTATTAACTCCTTATAGGTAAAGCATATAGAACATATCTCTACAGATTGAAAGGAATACGCACATATCATCTGAAAGAGAACAACACGCTGTTGATCCAATCAAAATACAAAATATATACGCTTTTTACAAGGAAGCTGTAGCATTAAAAGCTTGCAACATACAAAATTCTATACTCAGCAAATAATTTAAGGGAAAATAAGACTTGATTTGGCCGACCCACTGGAAACCTAAATCAAAGACTAGACCGGCAGAGAAGAAAGCCATCGCCTGTGTCCTTGCCAGAACCAATCAGTATGTTCTTGATTTCCAGAACGACCACAGCCAAATGTGCGTCCTCTGCATCATTTACGCGAATTTCGAGGCGTTGAACGTGCCGGTGGAAATACCCCTCAGCACCCTGTAAAAAAACAGTACGCAAATGATATCTGAACAGAAACCATGTAAATTCTGCTACGTTGTCGTCCGCATTGATTGTGTCTGCATAAAGCTGGTGCTTTAGCGTAGCGAGAGTGCTGTGGCGACCTTCATTCAATACCTGGAGGAAGATACAGAAGAGATCAGCGACGCCTTTTGGAACAATATGAAGATGACAATGGACGTTGGGTGACTGGAGGGCATTTCTGAAAGCGGTAGACTGTCACGTTTGCAGCAGGAAGCTGTGAATAGAATGAGAGGCAACTGCCACATCACCGGCAAGTAACGAGGTGTCGCACATAACGCATGCAACCTAAACTTGAGAATCTATATAGATCAAAAATAAGATGCAGGTTGTGATCCATAACCTGCAAGGCAACAACGGCAGCTGCCAACAAATTATGGAAGTCATTGGAACCTGACGGAGAATATCCTAACAACATGGAGAAGTACATTGCGTTCTCACTAGAGCAGCTAGTTTGCTGACAGTCTGCAATTTATGGGCAACAGTCTGGAAAACCGTCCTCCAACATGCTCTAGAAGGCCTTTAGCATCTCAGCTCGCTTCATGGAGCACCACGTTGACCTTCTCACCATAAACTGCGTCTACCTGTACAAATAAATGATCGCTTGGAACGATTTGAGGAAACCCACCCCCGTCGACACAGGTATTTTGCAGCCAGCTAAGCCATACCTGTATTTCTAAAACGAGTATGAGCACGAGCAGAAGGTGTAAAGAAATCATTTGGCTGAAATATACTTGGAAACTACCACGATCTCACCCTGCTTATTACTGACGTGCTCCTGATGGCTAACATGTTCGAAACGTTTGGGGACCTATCGTTGAATTATTACGGCCTCCACCCAGCCCATTAATACAGCTCTCCTAGAGCAAGCTGGGACACCCTCCTGAAAAATGACTGGCAAAACGTCTAAGCTCTGACGGACATCGACATGCACCTATTTATTGAGAAGGGCTTCTGTGGCCCCATTTCGATGATAAACGGGCATCATGCGAAGGCGATCAACCCGATGTGTACATCACATTGATGCGACTATGATGCCAACAAATCGGCGACATTGATAATCTACTTTAGACCAACAATCTTTATGGCTGAATAATGAAACACAGCCTGCAAACTAGAGGTTTCAAGTTGGTTGACCCTTGGAAATCAATCGTGGCGGACGCACCAAAACGGCTTTACTGTTGAAGCAGACCTGAAATACACTGAAGAGCTACATGAAGCGACTACCCACTGGTTCCAGAGGCAATGCGTGTTGCAGAAAGAGATGGAGGAGATTATCTGAGTGCGTGAAGCTAGCCCATAGCCTGCGTAAAGAGAACCAGTCTTGGCATGTAAGTCACTAAGGTGCACCAGGCTGGAGTTTTACCGGAGCCCGTAGATAGCTCCATACGTCTAGCTAAACACAGACCTTCGTGCCAAAGCATCGTCGGAGTTTGAAAAGGACTTTCTCAAACTTAGGAACAATTCCATCCTCGAAATAAGCAATGAAAAATCTGCGAAGAGTGGATCCGGGTGTATCCGGTGTGTCGTGAATGCAAAGAGGACAAGCTTGGCGGCCTTATCGCTGACCCAGCCTTCTAGACCAAAGAAATATTCAGGAGATAAGAGAATTTTGTAACTTCATGACATTCATAAGCAGCAACCACCACAAAGTGGATGTCTACTGCATCAACAAAGCGACAAAATCATCGCTAGACGCCAAAAATGGATCGCCTCAAATGGAATCGTAACACTACTACAGCACTGTACAAAAACAATACACTTGGCGAAGCAATACCTCAAGGAGCTTCTTGACCTGGGGTGAGTTCACTCCTAGCTGGCAGCTTTGTATCTTCAGGCACATGCTGCAGTTCCTCTAGAACGAAATTTCTGCTGCAAACCGCACTACCCGAACGAAGGTAAATAGATGGCTGGCCTGGAATGTCAAACCTGTCAGTCAGGATGAAGGGGACAGCCGCCCATTCCAATCAATCTCGCGTGCCGTCTCAGCTGCTAACAACATCTCCTGGGCACACTAATGCCCTAAACAGCTGCTCGCTTAGAGAATAATTGAACCTTTCCACCAGATACGTACAACTTCCTAAAGGACGTGGGCTTGATAGCAACATTTATAGCCATGCCATATGATGAAAATACGACCGGGTAAAGCCAGTTCGCTGGCCGAATGCGGACGGCGGGCCGCAGGTTTCACATGCCAGCACACCACAATGCCCTGCGTGCGGTGGAAGCCAGTCTAACCCCGCCTCGCGTGTACGCCTGCAGCAGCTGGCCGATATGCTAACAACGCTCGCAGAAAAGGTGGCTGCGGAACTTCTCGGTATTATTGGGTCAGCCGTGTCGTTCCTGCTGAGGACCGCTTGTAATGATATCGTCTGTCAGCCCGGAAACTACGCGGTGCTTGTCATCCCAATAGCGGTCCAGTTGTTTGACATTCTCCGCTTTCGAGAAGTGCTAGGAGCTCATCTGAGAAGCCAGAAGGCTGCAAGACCTATCGCGATATCGCCGACGACTAGTGCCATTTTGTTGTCTTCGTGCTTCTTGGCATCATGTGCCTGAAGTTTTGCTTGGTGTTCACTGCTGATCAGCGGTGTTGGTTTGTGCTGTCGAAGCTGGCTGATTGTTGGCTTCTGTGTTTCTTGGCATCTTGTGCCTGGATTATTTGTATGGTGTTCGATGCTGTTTCACTGCCCTGGTTTGTGCTGTTGACGCTTGTAGATTGAGTCCCATCTCTTAATGCTTCGTTTTCTGTGGTTGTTGGGGCGTGCTTTGCACTTGATTTTGAGCGACAGGCAGTTGTGCGGGGCCTGCGGGCATCTTTATCTAATTAATATTGACATAATTGCCTATCGCCATGATGTCGTCCACTATAAGAAGTTTGTTTTTATATCTCTCATAGGTGCCAACTTGACGTTCTGTGTCAGCTGGGATCATGTGAAAAGTGCAACGACCTAATCAACCTGTTTTTGGCGTGTACGAGCAATGACTGGTAGTTACTTAAGCGCTTCAGGGCCTTCCCATACTGGCTGGTAATATATTCTGCCTTAGCAGGAAACTGTTTTTGTACATTAAAGGGATTTCCCTACCCCACTATCGGGACAGGCATTTCAGTTTGTAAGCCCATTATTGCCCAAACGTGCACAATGAGTCACTTTGCCTCGGCTTTGGTAAAGCCTTGCGACTTGTCCAGCATAAAGTACGCAAAACCGTGGTTACCTCGCTTCCTTGCCCGAAGTAGTCAGCTTTGCGTTTTCTTAAATGATCAAAAGCATACATGTTTGGGCCCCATATATCTCCACGGACTGGCTGAAAGCGGCTGTTGGCACTATTGTTGTACATCGTACCCATGCCTTGGTTTTCGTCTTACTTCTGTGACCAGTCTGAGTTTTTATCCACTTCAAACTCGTTGGTCGTAATAGGAGTTGGAATTTATGCCTATCGCTAGCATGCTAACACTGCAAATGTACCGACTATACTGCTTGCCAATCGCAGTAAAGGAACTAACGTTATAATCATAAACATGCTCCAAATTCCGAAATTATGCGGACTCGGGATCGGCGGGACCAAAAGTGGGGACGTATCGAATAAAAGCTACCCTAGAGAGCTGACCCAAAAGTTTTACCCCGTAGTACGGGCAGGTGGGGGGGGGGGAGGGACGGGCTGTAGAGTTCAGTGAGAGACCGTTATTTGCTTCCTACTTAACATACTAAGGCCCGGCCCTAGGGCAAGGCGAACGAGGCAACTGCCTTGGGCCCCGCGTTTTCAGGATATCAACTCCGCAATGCAATGTTTTTGCTTGGGGTTCCGCTCATCGCTTTTGCTGCCTTGGGCCCCGCACACCCTAGGGCTGGGCCTGAACATACTGATCCCAAACCGTCCCAGTTTCAACTAGTTATCTCTGACTCCACCTGGTACTTAGCACCTGTCTCTAATTCGGGGCGAAAATTTTTGGGCTCCCACTTGTGTGCGGGGCACAACGTTTTCTGACTTTACTTAACCTGCTGAGTTAGAATGCCCATATTTCCAACCGGTTACCTCTGGCTCCATCTTGTCCCTGGCCCGCATCCAAAGCGGGGTGAAAAGCTTTTTGGCTCCAATTGTATCGCCGGCTAAACCGTTTTGGCTCCTACGTAACCTGATGTGTTTAAATTTTCCTTTCACATATGGAAACAAAACGAGTACGCCTCTCGACCGTATGTTGAATACAGTCAGCGTTAGTAAGTTAATAAAGTAAAATAAGTAAATAAGTATCATTTATTCTGCGTGCATGCATGTGCAGGTATGTACAAGTAGGTATACGTTGTTTTATTCATTCAGGTAGCCATAGCAGTTTCCAAACAGTACAATTCACAGATTGTAATAGAGGTACACAAAATACTTAAGTCTGATATCCAAATATTCCTTAATTCTGTTTCCTTCTGTCCTTTATCTTTGCTTGCTACAAAACACCATATGCATGCAATATTCCTTTATGGTAGCATGTAAGGTCACTGATTGTTTCATTTATTCAAAGATTTAAAATCTGTGTATTTATTAACAGAAAACGCAAACATCGAAACGATAATCAAATTTCGTTAATATGTTTAAAAAATTACAAGGGAATTCACAAATGTGTCGTTTCCAATATATATATACACACACACACACACACACACACACACACACACACAACTCGAAACAAATTTCGGCCATACCGCACCCAACTTTCCCTCTCATTCTGCTTCCATTTTATGCGTGCCTGTCATAAACAGCGACGCAATATTAAATTTAAGTTCGAACTTTTGGGTCCACATGCACTGCCCGTCACGATTTACAAACATTTTTATACAGACGTGCCCACATTCCCAATACAGTAGGTAAACAGATGTACGTCTCAACAATTGTTCCGCCAAGCTAATTGTGCTGGATCACTATTTCTGAAACACAAATTAATGTCGGAAGGGGAATCTACTGTTCTCAGCTATAGTACGAAGAGTTCAGCCCAAAGCCTGTCCTCAATTAAATTTTCGCCCTGAGTAGTTTGTCATGCTTTGTCGTGATTTATATGAAGACCCTATGTATAGCACGCACCATTGTAGATAATACGTTATCCTGACCAGGAAGTTTACACCTCAACGCTGATTGGCTAACAGACTGTGATCTCATTCCTTTTTCCGGGTAAAGTAAATCGACCGATAACGCATTTCGCGCCTAAAAATTAGCTGTGAATGCTAATTTCGTGGAAAAAAATTTTTCAAGTGCGTCCGAGTTATCGGTGAAAAATGATACCTGTGCCCTAGAAAGTGGGAAACCATACTGGAGGCTGTTTACTTGATGAAGTTGGGCCCTCTATACCTTGTTAACGGTGCTCTTACCTTATTGTCAGTAGTCTAACAGTAATTGACCCATGAGTGCAGTTGTTGACGTGAACTGTCGTTTTGTACGTTGTATATACATGACACTGACAATATAGCAGAAGTAGGAAGGTATGCAAATATACAGGGCGGGCGGATATTATTGATACTGGACAATTCATCACTTACCGGATATAATTCTATGCGGAGATGGAAAACAACTATGGCCAGTTTCCATGCCCTTTTTGATTTTATCGTGCACCATTTTGCATTCTGATGTATACACGAGCATTCCTCATTTTAAAAAAGAATCGAATTCGATGTGGGATACGCCCAATTTGTATAATCTGTTTGGATAATCGTTCTTCCGCAGTGTTTCTGCCATCAAATTGTATAAATTCATACACCCTTCCAAGTGTTTTCGTGGACTTCAAAGCGTTGGTGTGAAATAGTTAGCAACTAATTGTTTTACAATTAGGGTGTGTTTGCCATTTCAAGCCATTTTTGCAGATTCAGGAAAGATTACTTTTTCTCTGCTGTAGATTTTAGTTGTTCCCTTTCTTGTTGAGACGAAAAATAGTATTAATTGGCTATTGTCTTATGCCACTGATGCGGCAGGTAGAACAAATGATATATACGATGACAACAAATGATACGGTGTCGAATTTCCGATTGAAAGAATGGAGCTTCATTCCTTCGTATATCATGCGCCAAAATAAATTCAAATATTTGTAGTGGAGATACATTAAAAAAAGTGTTTCGGTTGGAGAAACAGAAATAACATTCACGATAGACCAGGATAAAGTAAAATCTGTAGATCAATATAGTTTACATAAATGAGGTAAGTAAATTCATGCAACATTTTTTATACGTAATATTTTCTTACATGTTAAAGAAATACATATTCTATAGTTATATTATTCACGCCAAATTTGCTCAGGTATATAGATAAATATGAGAGTGCAGAACATTCCGGCTAAGACTGCAGTAAAAGGCCTGAAGTTTTGACCTTCATGCTGACATTATGGTTTAGTCTGTCATTACCAGATGTGCATATGTGCATGCCTGTGCGCCAGCGTCTCTGGGAGTTAGACCCGGAAGTACCTTCCAAGACGGGTGCAGTTGTTCTTTCTGGAAGGGTATAATCCACATGGCACAGGCAACGAATGAAAAGTTTAGGACTTCCAGTCCAAATAATATTGAATGAATATATATTTTCATAATTGTTCATTACGATTACCTATTATTATCTTCAAGTAATATACAATATCAAATAATGTATATTTTTCACCAATATCATCTACATATATTGCAATATACACGGTCGATCTATGACTTAACTTCAAATATAAAGAACAATTATCAACAACGTGTTTTACTCCCATACCATAAACTGGTTATTTTGTATAGATCCTGTTAATTTCCAAAAGATCTGCTCAGTACCACCGGTATATTTTTTGTTTTCAAAATCGACTTTAATATTGGATTTTATTATCCCGTCACCCTCATAAACATGTAATAGGACACATGTTAAACTCGCTGCAACAATTTTTTTTTTCTTCTATAGAGTGGTTGGTTGCTTTGTTTAAAAGAATTTTTGGAAAATATTTTGTATAACGGTGCGGCCGTAGCTTGTACATTTTATATGAAAAATAAAGCAAATAAATGATTTGGGTCGCGGATTTGACCGAATTAATTTGATCCCTTAACAGTATACAAACATTGGAAGCCTTTTTGAGCGTAACAAATATAAATATTAATGCATAGATATGTTTATATATGAA
>JAECUM010031358.1:0-20112 GCA_016617855.1 Megalonaias nervosa | reverse complement strand
TCAAGGTGACGTAACTTTCATGCCCCTTTAGCTTCGATTTCCAAAACTAGAGCAGTTTATCTCTTGGATGCTGCATGGTTCGTTTCATCACAATTATACTTGTTGCTAGAGAAGCCTTGTTACCAGGACAATTCAGGCCACTGTGTTAACTTCTAGAAATAAGAAAATAATATATTCATTATCGAGATTTGTTTATGAAGCGTTTGAAATAAGAGACAGATTATTATTTTTGGATTAATTTATTACAATTATTGTGTATATTTATCCATCTACTCCTTTACAACTTTTGACAATTTCCGTGTTGAGTTTATGTTTAAAGTTGCGCATATAGCATTTGATAATCAAGCAGTATTTGTGAAATGTATTTTGTAAGCATGTAAATGTTTATGATAATAAACTATTGAATTGAATTTCTAAGAATTGTGGTCTACTGTCCACATTTTAGTCTCTATTGCCATCGTTAAGAACATAACCAGCCCATAATGTTCACACTGATCTGCCTTCTTTCCAATAAATATATAGACAGATGGATATCCTTTTTATTTGAGTTGTTCTCTGATTATTTGCAGACCTACTTGAAATAGAAAATCGTGCATCGGATTTATCTGTATTCAAGATTGTCAGAGACATGTATCGGTCTTGTGTCAATGAAGGTAAATGGGAAGTTGGCTTTTTGGTACGGGTTTCATATTCGGTACTTGCATTTTTACTGATTCTGGTGACATTCTTTAAATTTTATTTGCTTTCATTTAAATATTAATAATATTGGTTGTGCTATACAGTGGTCCCCTTCATGAGCGCCCTCCCCTCCCCGACCAGAGGCCACCCACTCTCTACGGCTAGAATCCCTTGGCACCGATGAGTTTGTGTTCAAAAGTACCCCTCAAGAAAGGCCACCCCGCTAACGCGACCAGCGGCCACCATATTAGTGCACAAATGTAAAATTTACCCCTAACAAGCGGCCACATTTAATTTTTAATTTGTCCAGAACCAATATTTAATTACGGTGAGATAAGTAACCCGATTATCTTTCCCGATGTCTGTTTCCGGATGTGAGGTTTTCGTTACTGAAAGAAGTGTTGACTAAAGTATATGTACCACTAAGGTTATTATTATATCATGAACGCCGACGTTTGCAGGAAATGGGGTCAGCAGTGTTGTGATAAAGCTTAGGGCTTCACCCAGTTTGATTTTTTTTAAATTGACGATTGCGACCGGACGTTTTTTATGAGGAGCCGTAGCGGAGAAAAGCTGGTCGAATGAGAAAGTAGCAGTTGAAATTTCGATGTCGTATGTCGAGAAATCCAATATCACGTGTTGGATCAAATTGCATGTCCTTAATGTTCCATTTTCTAGATCGAGATTTTAGATTTTATGTGTTGAATTATACAGTGGTGGTTTAAAGTTCTGTTTCCTATGTCGACGTTTTACAGTGTATTTTTGAATTACATACCGGTGGTCGAGAATCCCTAATTCATACGTTGTATGCAATTTTTTGTGATGGAAGTTCCATTTCATATGGCGAGTATTTAGATTTCATCTGTCGCATTTCACAGCAACGAGAAGCAGCCTCCTTGTTTAAAAATAACGCGGTCCGTTCACGAGAGCGACCTCTAGCGAAGAAATTCATAGTAATTCTCGACCTGTGAATGGTAACTTTCAAACTGTAAATGCATGAAATGTAATGGTGCCTCAGAACTGAATACACGAATGATATATCTTAATACTAGATATTATTTTGAATTGTTAAAGTGGACATTGTGTATATTACTTTTAACACTAACACATCATTTCACCATATAAAAATAGCAATTCTGACAAGCACAATAAAATGTCCAATCACTGCTGTGTAATTCAACAGATACAATCTAAAAACTCGACATACGAAATGGAACTTTCAGCACAATCAATGTGATTCAACATGTTAAATTGAAACTCTCGACATATGACATTAAAATGTCAACAACCACCGTGTAATTCAGAATATACAATTTAAAAACTCGACATTGGACTTCTAATTTTCAACCAGTGCTGTGTAATTCAACAGACGAAATCTAAATACTCAACATATGAAATAGAACTTTCAACATACTCTTTGAACCAATACGTAAATTAGGAATTCTAGACTTATGACATTGAAATTTCGACCACCGCCGTGTAATTCAAACGACACAATCTAACACCTCGACATAGAAAATATAACTTTCGACCACTACTGTTTAATTCAACAGATACAATCTAAAATCTCGACCAAGAAAATGGACATTTAAGGACAAGCATTTTTGATACAACACGTGAATTTGGAATTCTGAACATTTGACATTAAAATTTCAAAGGCAACGTTCTGATTGGACCAGCTTTTGTCCGCTACGGCGCCTCATAGTTTTTAACTGTCAAGATTATAATATGGTCAGATAGAAATGGGGTCAACAGTGTTTTGATAGAGCTTTGGGCTTCACAAAGCGGATTTTTTTTGTTTGTTTTTTAATTGACGATTTCGACCGACGTAATTGCCAAGATTACGTGGCCATATGGGCTAAAAATAGATTTTGTGGATTAAGTCACACACACACACACACACACACACACACAAAGAAATAATTAACATTAAACAAAACAGGGTACCAGACAAAGACTGAAAAATCACGTGACAGTTCATTTATCACCTCCTGTATAATAAGGCATTACGTTTACAAATGTTTCGTCTGCAGAATTAAATTGCAGTATTGTACGATTAGCCACATAGGAATAAATCATTACAAAACTTTAACATGTCATCACGTAAACGAAGAAATAATACTTTAGAAGAAAAATAAAAGTTATTCTACTTGACGACAATGAGGAGAGTTCACATGCCGAAAAATTTATCTTGGGAAGATTCAAATAAACAAGAGCGTAAAATAAGAAGAACATTCTGTTGCAGTGGGAAAATAAAGTGAATGGAAAAAGAATTATTTTAAATACGAAAAAGCGCATGTACCAAGACTCAACGTTTTTGAATGCTTTTGTAATGCGCATGCCAACAATACCCCACTCACATTTCACCCCTAAGAATACGAACTATTAATTTAGGTTACCTTGAAATAAATCTGTTTTTAAGACAAAAACATTTTAATAATTAATACTACTTTTAAATGAAGATAGTAACTGTTTTAAGTTATATGTAGCTTTCCTACTATATACACATATACATACACATCTCACAAATTATAGTCCCCCACTGGAAAGGCCACCCGTCTTATAAGGCCACTTCCCCGGTGCGGAGGGGGTGGCTGTATATGAGGGGTACCACTGTAGTTCGTAATTTGACAAGGCGAATCAAAACAGCTGCGAATGCATATTTTCAAAATAGTTTGCACGTACAATAACTTATACATTAAACTAAATTGATGATAAATAGTCTGTGATCGGAAAGCAGCCAAATGAAGAAGCCGCGAATAACATTGGGTTTGCGGCACTGTCATCAAATTATAGTCTCTTTTTTCCTCCTTTATCTATATTTTCCGCACTCTAAGGAAGATTTGTCACCACCAGTTTGGCAGTCCTGGTTTAAATTGTTTGAAGTAATATGTCCTCATGATGTTCTATAGTTTCATACATTTTAAAGGCCTAATTTTAACTATTGAAAGTGCATATATTTGTAATGTTTTGTATAGCTATGGATTTTTTTGTCACTCCTGGTATATGATTTTATCTAATTTTTATAACTTTATATTCATGGCTGCATTGTGCATAGATTATCTTTATTTCGTTTTGTCTACATGACTTGAATCTGTTAAGATCATTATATTGCATAGGATCTAAAAATAGATGTTTATGTATGTGTTGACAATTAATAATATTCTTAATAATAAGACTTAAATGGTGCTTATGGCTTATTTCTCATTGGCTCATGGGGTTTCGATGTTCTAAAATAATTCTGTAATTTCCCATTGGTTGGGATAGGTCACATGAATAGGCCAAAGCGACGCAAAATTAGTAGTGTATTCTGTCACATGGGATCTGTTGCGCAATACAGTCGCTATATACGGTGTATATAAGGAGAGAGTTAAGCAATCAGTTTCATTCCGATTTTTGGAGTCAATCACACTTATTGTGTCCCTGCTGCCAGTCTGCGGACGTGTTTTATGTTGTACTTAGATATTATTCGAGAGGAAAAACATTTATTTGGACTGTTCATGGGAAATAGAAAGTTCTCATTATTTTGACTATAATATTATTCTGGAACTGTAATAAATTATTCAAAGGAATTCTAGAGAAACGCCATCTTGATAACGTCATGATTCTTAGAGGACCAGTACATTTCCGGTTTTGAAATTGATAAGGAACTTTTCATTCATTTAGGACTTTCATAGACCTTTATAAGGAATAGTTTGGATTCATTTCATAATATTGTTAGTTCCTCTCACATTTTCATTTATAACATTTGTTAATTAAATTGCTTGTTATGTTTTACAAAAAGTGTTGGTTTTTGCTCTTTTCTATTACTTAGTTTGTGAATACTAGAGTGGTAACAGTAGATCTAAGGAAACCGTCTCGCAAAGAACTGAAAATTATGTTTTCATAAATTATAAACAAATCGCATCCCATCATGTGTTCTAATACTTGTTTCACATATTCATTCCTATTAAAATAATGGTGATTCAGAAGTATCGAGTTGGAATCACTGAATGTTGCTCAAAGTCAAAGGAGTCGTTGATTTCAAAATAAAAAACGGATCCATCAGCAGGCTCAGAATGAACCAGCTAGAAGAACTTTGCAGATTTTTGGCCAATAATAATAATAATAATAATAATAATAATAATAATAATAATAATAATAATAGGTAACTGTGACATATAAAGAAAATCTTATAAATATGAAAGTATTAATCCAATATAAAATTGGATGTTTAATTTGTTTTAATATTATGCTAATTTTTTGTTGGAAATGGGATAAGTGTATAGTGTATGTAAGTATCGCATTGTGTTTTATTTCTTCATTTTCCATTTTCATGTCAGATCTAATAGAAAAAAGGAACATATCCGTTGCTGTTCCTTTGCTGGAGGAGCTAGGCGGATGGCCAGTCCTCGGAAATCAATCTGGGGGTAACTGGAAAGAATCCGAATTTGACCTCATACAGCTTCTGGTGGGCCTTAGGAAGTATAGCTATAGCCCGCTCATCAAGATCCACGTCACTTCCGACGTCAAGGAGTCCACCAAACAAATAATCTATGTAAGAATATGGTCAATGGAAGCCGAGAGATTCGTATTTAATAACATTGCTCATGTTTTTAATATTGTTTATTAAACCTAGTATACGGACTTGTGATCTCGTCGGTCCTGGTTTTCATCTTCGTTTTAGACATTTGCAAATGCGGGATGCCACCTATCTGATGTCTATTATTATTATTATTATTATTATTATTATTATTATTATTATTATTATTATTATTATTCGGTTGTCCCTTTTGCCCAATGATGACGCTAGTTGTGCAACTTGCACAACAAAACCTGTGCGGGAGAGCTTTTAAAGTGGGAAATTCATTGCACGGAGGAGATCCCACTCTCTCGGCAGCGGGGACCGGTTCCCAGTGGCACGAATAATCGCTACGGCAGGGACTCCGTTGGCTGCACTGGATGTCTTGACTTCTGATATGCCTCATCAATGCCCTTTGGTGCTCCACAACACCTTGCTGGTCCGCCATCGTGACCATTGTGTCCACTATGATCTCATCCGCCCAGTTAACCGGATCAGACTTTACCTGGAAGGATAGGCAGGTCCCTCTTTTTAACCCATAGGTAGGTCAGTGGTCGGTGTGACGCCAGAGCGTGTCCACACAAAGGTGGGCTTGCACGCCACACCTCTGGGGCCCACTGCTGGTCCCAAACCCCTTTCGGTTCAGCCTGGGGTTGAATGATGCTCAGTTACCGTGTGTTCCACTAGGAGGCACTGCAGGAGTCTTGGAGGTGGAGCGGCTATGTACTGGTCAGGGGAGGCTTACGTACTCGGCTCCCCTTTTCGCTACTAGATGTTCGGGGCTAGCCAGCGGCAACAAATGGAAGCAAAAAGTGCAAGTACCAACTACAACTACACTACTACAATGGACGCATCGCACATAATAATATAGGGAACAACTATTCGCCTCGTCAAGATTCATTATAAACATCAAAAGTGTCCCTTAATCTTGGTAACAAAGTATATAGCTGCAACAGTAGATGGTATTAACTTAATTTTAATTGCTGTAATTTGATTTTATCTACAATATCCAAACTTAAGCATTTTGAAAGATCCTACAAGCCTATAACGGCTGCCTTTGTGAAACATAAGTACAATTATATGAAATATTAAGAGGGTATATGTGTATGATCATTATTAGATATACGTGTAATGTATTATTAGGGCATGTGTGTATGATCAGTAATCGATATTTGTGTAATGTATTATGAGGGCATATGTGTACGATCATCAGTAGATATACGTGTAATGTATTATGAGGGCATATGTGTACGATCATTAATAGATATACGTGTAATGTATTATGAGGGCATATGTATATAATCATTAATCGATATTCATGTAATGTATTATGAGGACATATGTGTACGATCATTAATAGATATATGTGTAATGAAGTATGAGGGCATTGTATATGATCATTCATCGATATTCATGTAATGTATTATGAGGGCATATGTGTACGATCATTAATAGATATACGTGTAATGAATTATGAGGGCATATGTATATGATCATTAATAGATATACGTGTAATGTACATCCTTGCAAAGGGAGCGTTAGAGATGGAAGTGCTTGTAAAGACAGGAAAGGAGAATAGTTTATGTGTACGTATACGGAAGTGTGCACATCAACATGCTTTTCAGTTCATAAAATTAGGTTCTATGTGGTGGGACTGATGATAATTCTTAACACATCAGACTTAAATTAAGGGTTTCCAATGAGTAATTAAATGAACAAGTAATTAATTATCACTGATAATCGACTAAATGTTGTTTTTTAGTTGTCTCATTAGTGTTTTTCCTTATCTTTATCCACTCTTCCATGTATGTATCTATTCATCTTCTTATGTATTTATTTATTTTTCTTCAACTCAGCTCGACCAGCCAGGCTATGGAATTTCTAGCAGATCTTATCTTGTGGAACCCAAGTACGAAGACAGAAGACAGGCCTACAAGAAACTGGCGGTCTCGATGGCAGTGTATTTTGGGGCCAATCCATATGTGGCGGAGATCGATATGCAACGTGTTCTTGAGTTTGAAATCGATATTGCCAACGTAAGAATTCAGCTCCGATTTCTCTAAGCATCTCATATATTTGAGATTTTGTATTATGTTTTATTGTCTAGTTTGGCAGTTATTAATTATATATTGATATTAAGTTAGCACGAATGATGAAAATTCTATTGATAACATATTGAATTCTTTTGAAAAGAATTTCTTATTAATTCAGTTTGATAAATTTGCTACGCTTTTTTCCTAAATGATGAAAAGCGTGTGCATTTATCCCATTTTATCTGCTATGGCATTCTTGCAGATAACCATGAAACCAGAAGACCGTAGAGATAGAGAAAAACTCTATAATAAAATGCTGATCTACGAGCTGTCGGAAAATATTAAGGAACCATCCATAAACGACATAATTCAGGTACGGCAACATGAGAGGTTACCATACCCATTTTTCTCAAATTGTTATTTTCTTCCTAATATATACTATTTTGTAAGTTTATAGTTAAAGAAAATCTTGAAATCGTTACTGTTAAATCTTTTTGTTTTGCGATACCGAAAATTATTTTTTTCAGAGTTCATTTAGCAGTATTTATACCTTCTCTTGGCCTGCACACAGCTCTCCAGCAGGAGATGATACTCGTAAAACTGTTATTTTCTTTATTCATGATATATTTTGACAACAAACGGTCTGGACTGGGTAACAAGCAATGCACATAAGAAACATTTACTAAGCAAATGGCACAGAAAATTTAATTTACAAACTTACTAGTAATAAGTGTTTATTCTTGTTACGGACATTTGCACATATACTTATTATATTAGTATGGGTTAAAAGCATGATTTGGAAACAACCAACCTGCTCTGAATACAAAAGAGAAATCCAGAAATCGAAATCTTCCTCCTTCCTCCACCTTCCCATGTTCATCTTCTTTTATAGTCAAAGTTTGCCTACCACAGTAATTGGTTCGTACTTGTATTAAAGCATAATTTAACTTTATATCAAGTTACCGTATATCTTGCTGGTGATAATGAACACTACCTTTTCACAGTATTGCCTTCCTTAACCGTTAGTTTTTACCTCTCGCGAGATTATACATTTATTTTTTTCACAGAGATGAGGCTGTAATTGTCCAAGTGAATCTCAGAGGGAAGGAACGACAAATAGAACGAATAAACGAATGAAATGAATGAAATGTTGAATGAAATAATAAATTGATACGGCTACGATCAGAAGACAAAATATAAATAATTTTATTCGTATAATATAACATGCTGTCTTCATCATTCAATTGTTATGAAACCAAATTAAAAAAGCAATGAATGGTACTTTTCAATAGTGAGTTATAGTGTTCTAATTTGGCCAAGTAATATAACAAATTATTTTTTGAATTGTTTGTCATGAAGCCCGACGCAATAGTGTTTTAAAAACTAGTCGATAAGCCACTGATCTCCCCCGTTTAGCCGACAAGCGACTAATCTCCCCGTTTAGCTGACAAGCCACTGACCTCCCCGTTTAGCCGACAAGTCACTAATCTCCCCGTTTTAGACGACTTGAGACATTTTTTGGTCTGCTACATCTGGTGTTTTATTTATTACAGTGTGGACTTCATGTTCTTACTCTGCACAGAGTGACATAAATGATCAATGAGATCTTGAACAAATTCTTATATGACGGAATAACTCACGTGTTTAAAACCACGATAGGTCAAATTGACACTTGCTGTTTTCAATATATCGTGGCCTTCTATATATTGTCAGTAATTTATCTGGGAAATAAGTTTAATAATGTATACAATCAAATTGAAGTCTTGGAGTGTGTTGAGATTTTGCTAATTATTTATCGGTGACTTTGACTAAGTTTGATAAGTTTGTGCACTCAAGAGAAAATCCCGCAAGTTCCAGAGCACCGCCATTTCAACGACCCTGCGCATGCGTACAAAGAATGTGACAAGGGTCCATTTCCCAACCATTGAATTTATTCTTAAGTTCTTTTGGAATTAGCTTTGGTCATATTTAAAGTGAACAATTAAATTTATTGTATTACTACAGTTTAGCTGGCTGCGCTACATAGAAAGCGTGATGAATCTCCCTAACGTCTCCATTCCCATTAACGACAGCGAACCTGTTGTTGTCCGAGCGCCTCCATACTTCCAGAAGATGTTTGCTGTTTTCCAAATGTATGATAAAAGGTATCGTAAATTAATCCAAAAGTGTAACACTTTAACTGTGTGTTTTTTATCATCATGA
Organism: Megalonaias nervosa; assembly: GCA_016617855.1. Classification (NCBI taxonomy): domain Eukaryota; kingdom Metazoa; phylum Mollusca; class Bivalvia; order Unionida; family Unionidae; genus Megalonaias; species Megalonaias nervosa. Next base: position 10,638 of record JAECUM010031358.1, on the reverse strand, counting down.
TGATTGCATGAATTGGTATGAGCACACAAAAATTATTTAAAAGAAAAAGAAAGATATATTGAAAAATGAATGGATGACAGTAATTAAATATTAAAGCCAGAGGAATTTAAGTACAAGTGTATTAATGATGTTGAATATGTGTTCATGTTCCATTTATGTATGGAAAACGATATATGAGCTTTTAAGCGTTTGATAGGAAAATGTCCAGGTCTGTATTTCACCAGCTGAACTTGAGTCAGGAACCATTTATGTCTGGCTTGAAGTTGACGGGTTCATCGTTCTGCTGGGCTTAGATTTAAAACATATATTGGTGAAAATGGGACCAGTAAGATATTTCTCCCTATGATGACTCCTTAGAGCTGTCTTTTTCATGCTATCTGATGTTTAATTAGGTTCCTATTTGAAAGCTTCCGAATCGTTCAATTGAATTTACAAAGTGCAATAATTCCCCTAATTTTGCTTTCAAACAGAACCCTTGTCAGGCCGAATTGATAATTATTGTTGCTAGGAAAACAAAGAAAAACCCAACAAGAAACAAAATACTGCAATAGTAATATAGCATTTTGAAATTGAAATTTGAGAGTGAATTGTTAGATGACAGTTTAAACTTTCGGGATGATTGATAACTACACTTTAATAACGATTCTTATCTGCTGTATGCAATTGTACTTTCAAGGCGACTGCTAATTATTATACGTAATTACACTTCTGTATATAATTACACTTTCAGAACAATTGCTAACTACTGTATCTAATTACACTTTCAGGACGATTGCTAATTACCTGGTGTGGAGAATAATGCAAAGCATGAATTTTAATTTGCCAAAGCGTTTCAAAGATCTTTTAACTGATTACAACGAGGTATGTAAGAATTAGTTATTTTAGTTAGATATACGGTGGTTTCAAAAAATGTGATTCTAACATATAACTTGAACAAGACCAATGTAAAAATGGTTGGTTTTTTGTGTGTTTGACCTTGTGTCCACAGGAACGTCATAACCAATAGTTCCTTATTTCTTATTCGACCGATTCCTTATTCGGAAGGTGAATGACTGGGTCTTTTTCGTGCTTCTTCATCCAGCTCCAAAACCAAGAAGTTGGACCCAATGGTTTTAAAATTGGCAGCAGCAGTTTGCAAATACAATTTAATGTCGTAATCCACACGGTCCTCGAACGAGATTCATAAACATTTTAATGCGTTTCAGATAAGTGTAGAACTTTCATCCTGCTTTGAATGAAAGTTTATGTCCGATAATATCTGAATGATCGAGAATACCTGCATGTGCGGAAGATAATTATCGCTTATAATAGTCGCGTTCAAACGGACTCTCGTTTGACTTATCGATTATGCTGTCAAATTCAACGAGACATGAGAGAGTCTGGTTACATTAAATTGATTCAAAGGTTCCTTTCTATGGCAGGTTGTTTACGGAACGTCCACTCCCCGTGCAAGATGGAGGGACTGCGCAGGCAATGTCAACGACCAGATGGGCATGGCAGTGGGAAGGCTTTTCATTGATGAGACTTTTGACGAAGCTGCAAAAAGTTCTGTAAGGACGGTATTAAATTCTATTTGAGGACATATTATTTATTTAGTTTTAATTCTGTTTTTTACTGGTGTATACGTATACTTAAATAATCAAACACAATATTTACCATAATTTTGTGGTGACTACCATGGAAGAAAATCAGGGGACTATTGGATCGAGGTAAAATATCTACTTCCACTCTTTTCCCTGACAAATGTCTAAATTTAATGCCATCTTCAACCGTTCATAATATAAAAGAAAAAAAACTTCCGAATAAAACGAATTTTTAGTTTGAAAAGTTTAAGAAAAAATATCAAATATTTCGTTATCTCTGTTTCTAAACGTCTTTAGTATAAAAATGTATAGCATATGATTCAGAATAATTTACCAAGTTGACAGATAGTAAAAACAATATATTAAGGTTATTTTCATTGCTGACACTATTTAAATTTAAACAAATATATTTATCTGCGCATCATAACTTTTGCGAAGTAAGAAAAGACTATATTTTAGATTTAATGATATAAGACTATTTAAAAATTTGTGCTGTTTATGAAGTATTTGTATCACTCTCTCCTGGATTTTCTTGACGATGGTGATGTACTTATTTGTCATTTCAATTGGAGATATCAACTTGGACAAACGTGATGAGTGATTCTGTTTTGTTGTGTTCTCAAAATTTTTAACGCTAAACTTCAGCGGGTGAAATGTTGTCCATGTGAATTTAAACGAAAAAGGACAAAAAGAAACAAATATCTCACACAGGAGCGTTTTTAATGTTTTAGGCTTTAGCTATGATTAGCGACATTCGAGAGGCTTTTGACGAAATCCTGCAAGAACTGGACTGGCTGGACAATAAAACAAGGACCGTGGCCGAAGAAAAGGTACGTCGAGGCCGCATGTTCAGCTGGGGAACATAGTTCGCTCTTATTGGCATTTTCGTCCATTCTGCGAAACTAATTCACGAAGACAAATTAAATTACTGTCGCGAACTCCCCTACACTTAGTCATATACTTAAGATAAGGGAGGGTGAATGTTTGGGACAGGCGATAGTCGCTCAAAAGACGGAGAGAAACAACGAAATATACACTTATAATATTACATTAATTGACATATAACACTAATAATGCACACACTCGCACATTCCCACTTACACTACCTCTCGTGACGATAATAAAATATTAAATAAATGAGATTAATAGAAACTGATCCAAGTCCTGTTATTCAGCTCTCTTTTACACGGCTCTATCATTGCATTAGATTAGGAACTCACCAAAGTTAATTTGTCCACTTCTATCTTGGTCATAATACCACTCCACAGTCTGGCTCCATGAAATTACACAATTTTCTGTCCATAAAGTCACCAGTATATATAACAACTAAACGTGGCCACAACTGAATACTATTCACTATTTCATTTCTTTGCTTCCTTACTTATATTTCGTATTTGCCCTCCATCGGCCAGGACGCTCGGTGGGGCCTTATGGAGACGAGCACTCCCACACATATCTAAAAACTGAATACATTGAAACACATGCACCTTACACTTAAAAACTCATATATCAAGTACGCGTAAAACACCCCCACTTTACCCTTTAAAAACCCTTATGTCACATCACACACATACAGAGACAATTGTATATATATATATATATATATATATATATATATATATATATATATATATATATATATATATATATATATATATATATATATATATATTTCATCCTATATTGAGAACTCATTTTGGTTTTAGGCGAGTGCAATAAGGGGATGGATTGGATATCCAGACGTTTTAACCAACGATACTATCTTAGAAAGCATCTACGAAAGTGTAAGTATGTTTGATTGCTTGCGTCATTTCGTTCTTCATTAATTACCACCAGCCATGACCACTTTGATAACATAAGATGCCAAGAACTCAGGCAAACCTAACGTATTTCTCATTTATTATTACGCTCTGCTTTGTTCATTGGAATATGATATACAGTGTTCGACAAAGATCCATTTCATTACCATGGTTGTTTAGGAAATAAAGTACGACAGCAGATCAAAAGGAAATATGTAATAGGGTCTCAATGAGCATCTGGATGAACTTGACTTTGCATTACCGGACTCAGATGATAATCATTTTTCATATATGGTGTCCACGTTAGTACTGAACTTTCCACTGTGTCCAAATCCTAGTAAATAATATGTTAATCTAAAACACCTTAAACAATGAACTCACTATGAAGTTCTTGTCGTACATATCCGGCATTTTTGTTGAGAGACTGGACTGTAAACAAAGCACCGTGCAATACTCTCTGTGCACTGTCTCTGAAATATACACTGACAACCCACATTGTAATGCTCAAATTCTAAAGAAGAAACAGTTACCTTTAAATTAATACCAACAATGCCTAAATCTAACTATTGTGGTTGAGAGAAGACAAAACAAATGCTCTAAAAATACACTGGGACTACATTCGTTTGTACTGAGCCTGAAATAATAATTGTGACCTGAGTTCATAAAACATTTCTGACATCTGGAAGATCTAAACATCGCGTTATACACAGTTGAGCATCCGCATGATCTAAATTTTACACAAGACACTATTTCATGTTCAGTATTAAGCGAGATGCAAAAAAGAATGATTTAAGATCATGTGGATTCAAACACAAAGTTTTGTTTATTAATCACTTACGTCGTATACAATATTTTATGCGCGAGACAGGTGCAACATTGGTATCGCGAGACACAATGACATCGTATTTACTGTAACGAATTTACGCTTTATTTTCCAATATATTCTTTTGTTGCATTTAGATCATCTGCATTCATCCATGTTGTTTATTACGGCTGATTGATTTTTGTACTCTCCGTCCTCAATCCATCATATTCAGTCGATCAATTGCCGTTTGTCTGTAATATTTAGTTTAACCGTTTCTTTTTCTCATTAATTATATACATGTATTTATATCAGTAACTGCTTCTGTCTAAATGAGCTAAACGAAAGCACAAACTAACAGTACATGAACATCAACCTAACGGCAATATAGTTTTACCTTCTGGAATATATAAATGTTTATTGGTGTACATAGTTTGTACATTACAGGTGACAGCGGATCGAGATAAATATTTTGAAAATGTTTTCAACAACCTCCAGAGGGCAGCAGTGGGTGGCCTAAAATATCTCCGAGAAGAATATAATAAGAACGTGTAAGTAATAACTGAGCATGCACGCTAGTTTATCTTGATCCCCTAATACGAAATGTGGCTGAGGAATATGGTGCAACTCTTTTTCATCCGAACGTATCTTGTCCGTTCGTCCATATATCTCATTAAATTGTTTCGTTTAGGTCAATTCCACAATCAATTTTATGTAGCACATGTGTTCGATTAACATATTTCTGTCTTTTCCTTAAGTCAAACAATTTTACTTTCCTTTGTTGTTTTCCCAACACACCTATAACCGCTCAGTGATGTATACGGTCATGAATTGCAATGGAGAAGCTTTCGTGTTCCATGTGACAATAATGGTCACTGTGTCATTATATGTGATTTATTCATATGTATTTGAAAACTATTGAAATATCCAGTAGGGATAATTTTGTCTCAGAATAATAGTTTAACCACATGAGGAAAACAAAGTATTTTGATAAATAAAACACTCATGATTGAATTCTGTCTGAAACGTGTAATCAGATGATCATCCAAAGTCATTTGTAAACGAAAAGGTACGATACTTATTTTTCGAGTGGGCTCTGTGTAGATATAAGGAAATATTTCATAAGTGAAGTGGGAATTATTGCATTTTCACAATTGGTGAAGCCATGAGTGTCAATACCAAATATTTCCACTTCATCAGTGAAATATTTCCTTATATTTACTAAAAACGTAGTTTTATTTGTTAATATAAAAGTGGATCGTTTTTCCATTCTATGCCAATGCGAGTTACGGTTGCATTACTACATCGATAAAAAGAAGTTCCGAAACTGACAATAATTTTAGGACAGCGACCTTTCACAAATTTAATTTGTATAAATAATACTTGAAATTGTGAATTTTGTTAAATTAAGGATACTTTTCAAACAACATGAAAAGATTTTTTAATTATTCCTTAACATATTTCTTGCGCGGATTGATACATTGAACAACGTTGGGGTGGGCGTACCATAGAAACATGACAGAGTAGTCGCATCCGACAGATCCCACAGCGTACATATTTAAGCAAATTTATTTTAAATTTGCGAGTTTGTTTATAAATTCAGTTCTTTATCTTGTTTATTTCTGAATTTAAATTTAATTCTTTTTCTTGACGTTCTTGCGGTCAAGTCGAATAATTGGGGCTGCACCCAAACTTCGATTATCACTCATTTTGGTTTCCAATCAACACTCATCCATGCCAACTTTCTCAGTCATTTTCGAAAATGATTGTGTCGAGTGCTTGAAACACTACATAAATAATTATTTTACTATTTATAAGTAAGCGTTTTTCCTAAAAATGGAGCCTTTTCTCGTAGAATTTAAAAAGCATTTGACACTCGTGGGTGAAAAAATATCAAATAGCAACGGTTCATGCAAAGTTCAGGCATTATTAATGTGCAGGACTGATGAGGAAAACTAACTTAAAAAAATAATTCTTGAATTCCACCTTTTGAAGTTTGGACTTTGTTTCCGGCAATTTTTGATGGCGCCTACGATTTGATTAAATAAAAGGAACAACAGTATTGACACGTTTTATGATCCTTTTATCCTGAGAGAGAGAGAGAGAGAGAGAGAGAGAGAGAGAGAGAGAGAGAGAGAGAGAGAATAAATCTGGAAATACAGATTTGAAAAAGATACATAAGGCAGATATCTTTCCTAAATGGGAAAAAGAGGGTTGAAAGCCGCCATGTGGTTGGAATGCAGTTGTCCAATGTATGAGCAACATACCGAAAATGAATACAATATGGCATTAATAATTCGATACTCAGTCTGCGAAAGTGTGTTGACGTGCACGTGAAGTACTATGACAGTCTGCTAATAAAGATCCTTGTTGAACTGTGGGATATTATTCTGAAATTTTGAAATACATCCTACCAGTTTTCTGACCACATTTGTCTCCTATTCTAAGGATCATGCGCGGTTCTCAATTTGTAAAAGAGTACTGGAGCAGAAAGGGAAGAGTTCAAGGTTTGCAAGTCTTTTCAAGCGCTCTAGCAAACGTTTGCGCACATCCAGCCGTGTCTGATTATTATTCTTGTACTATAAATAAAAAAATGTGGCTTTCAAATTCACGTGGACCTAAGGACTAGGAATTTCTTACGGAGGTGGGTGGAGAATGGACACTTTTGTTGAAGGAAAAGGCACTTTTAGAACAAAGTGCATTTGTTTGTGATAAAAAGATGATGTATTAATCTTTTCGGAAGTCGAGACAGACGTAGCTATATTCATTCATTTAATAAACATGAAAAGAGCTATAACCAGCAAACAATATAGATTTAAGAAGTTTTGTGGAATTTTAGAGAGCTAGAGGCAAGGGCTCATGGAGGGCAGAATGGTTCGGACAAGAATGGGACATTCTGGCAGCTGGGCACTAAAAGCAGAGAAGGGGAACTTCCGTCCAATCTATTTAGCTGTACATTTGTATATGGTATGGTTCTGTAACGGTTGTGTCATTTTGTCTGTTATTGTCAACATTTGCTATTTTCAATTTGATCTCTTTTCATCTCTAAGTCCTCTGTACTAATTTGGACCACATCTGCTAATGAGCATTATGGCATTAAGGCCATTCACGTTTGTACAAGTATTGCTGACAAAATCTAACCAATATGTCGAAAGCACGCTGCTTCTCATACCTTGTCTACTGACTAAAAACTGTAAGGATTTTAAATCTATCAGGCAATATAGACAATTCATCTGGCCATATTGACAATTCATCTGGCCATATAGACAATTCGTCTGACCATATGGACAATTCACTTGGCCATTTAGATAATTCATATAGCCAAATGGACAATTCACCTGGTTATATGGACAATTCATCTGGCCATATTGACAATTCATCAGGTCATATTGACAATTCAACTGGCTATATGACAACAGGTCATATTGACAATTCACATGGCCATATGGACAATTCATCTGGCCATATTGACAATTCATCAGGTCATATTGACAATTCACCTGGCTATATGACAACAGGTCATATTGACAATTCACCTGGCTATATGACAACAGGTCATACTGACAATTCACCTGGCCATATGGACAGTTCATCTGGCCATATTGACCATTCATCCAGCCATATTGTCAGTTCATTGGGTCATATGGACAATTCCTCTGGCAACATGGACAGATGAGTTTCTGACATGCTCCGCATCGATTGAGGATGAAGAGCTGTTTGTCACTGTTTCTATTTTTAACTTCTTTTAAAAATCACCGAACCAGTTTCAGACATATTGAGCACGGACTGTCATGGTACAAAGGCCTTTCACGTTTGACAAATGATGTCAAGCTAGCATAAAATTTGACCCCCGTTACTAAGACTAGAAAAGCATAAAGGTTACGAAAGAAAAAGCACCCTGCAGAATTTCACCAAATTTGTCAAAAACCACCTGACAAAAATAAAGAACATTTTACAGAACAGGTCTGTCTTAAATGCTTTTAAATTTTATGCAAATAATGCCGACAATGCGCCATCGAATATAACCGTTTAAACTAAAAAAAGAAATGCGTAAATGTTCTTCAAGATATTTGTAAAACTTTGTAAATAGATGCCAATCTGCCATCAAATATGGATGCAGTACCTAAAAAGAACAAAACTTTACACGACTTATTCTAAAATACTACTTATCAGAAACTGACCAAAATATATGCTTCCATTAAGTTCATTAACTTTGAGTCAGTAGTTTCAATTCACATTAGAAATCAACATTCAAACATGGCTGACGTTACAAAACTATAGTAAAAAAAACCCCATAAACACTTGTTCTCAAAAACAGCTAGGCAGATTTTAGTCAATTTGACCTAATCGTCCCTGCATTTAGGCCTTTAAAACTTGCTCAAATAATGTATATATGTCGTCAAATATATCTGTTGATACTAATAATAGCAACATTTAAATGACTTCTTGTGAAAAACAGGTCAACAAAATTGGACAAATTTGATAGAGAGATCCCAGTTTGAAGAACTTTTTGTAAAACAACCTGTCACCAAAATGTTTAAATTTGATACGAAACACACGAATAATCTATATTTTTGGCTAACTGCTTTTTGTATATACCGTTTAGGTAAATATCATGCAGGTAAGTGGTCTTAGGGCCACAGGAACCTCTTGTTTCAAGACTGACACTTTTGAAAAATATCTTTGCAGGAATGAATAAAAAGTGTACTAATCATCACGAATGATTTTAATGTTTGAGTAATGACACAAAAAGTATAGGTCGAGCCAACCGGTCAGGTCATATGGGAATGTCTGTTATATTTATAATTTCTTATTCAGTATCTCTCCGGTGGCCTAGTGGTTACAGCGTTCGCCTCGGATGCGAGAGGTCGAAGGTTCGAACCCCGGCAGAATCATACCAAAGACTTATAAAAATGGTACTAACAGCTGCCTCCCTAGGCGCTCAGAATTAAGAAGTTAGTGTTAGGACTGGTTGGCCTGGTGTCAGAATAATTTGACTTGGGGGAGGGGACATCATGCTACATATCTGCGGCATGATGCCCCAGTTGCTAGACATCACTACAAACCGCCACACTGCAGACATCGTAGCGATATGACTGAAAACTTGTTAAAGCTACGTTAAAAATCCAAATCACACACACACACGCGCATACATTCAGTAGCCATGATGTTTGCTTATCAGTTTTCCAAGCAACATTTGTCATTTTTTCTCATTTTAGGTGGACCACACCACCAGCAACAGTTAATGCTTTCTACCATTCAATTCTCAATGTGATAAGTAAGTATCGTCTGCTGCCATTGATTGTTTTCTTTACTGTTGAGGAATGGGAATGCTGAATTTTTGTTCTTCGTCCATTTGCAATTGTTATTTATGACTTTATGACAACTATTTGTACACATTTCTGGGTTATACAGTTTGGTATGCAAATCTCATAATACCATTGATATTTTCTTTTCTAGTTTATGCTGCTAATAGTACGAAAATGTGTGTGGACATGTTGTCAGTCCATACATAAAATAAACTGTTGTAATTGCATTCAACACCTTCATTTTCTTAATTCAATAAGAAAACATTACTATGTTCATCCTTTACTCCTTCAGATGCTTTCACTTCAGCATTATGGATGCTAGCCATGTAGGTACAAGAAATTATTGTTACACCCAAGGGTCTATCTATCGAGCGAATGAAACACCCTTACGCCCTTATCCTTGGCTTGATGCTGATTGTCTTCCGGTATTTATATAGAGCTCAAGACAACAGTTGGTGTTAAAGGATGGGTTTTAAACGCGCAAATACTACAGCAACTTTTTCTAATCATCTAATGACCACACATCACGAATCTCTAATTTCACTCTCGCATAGTTTTCTTGTTTCATATTTGTATAATTCACATGTAAGCTTTTCCTAGCCGAATATGAGTACTTCAAAGCCAGGCAATACAAAACCCAAATACCTAATACAAATCATTATTCTTATCTCAAATTACTAAACACATCTAACTACAAATATCCAGGTAATACCCTACGTTAAGAAATTAAAGAGGGTTGATTTTTCGAAATTAATCCGTGCTGTCATAAGGCTATGTGAATATTGTACATCTGCTTCTAGAACTCGGCTAATTACTCAGGGTGAAAAATATATTCCTTACTCCGACTATGCATAATGAACAAAAGCTAACAAAACTATAAATATAAAATATAAATAACAGAGGTAAATATAAAGAACATACACCCTAGGTTAAGTATATTATGTTAAGAATCCAAAATAATAACATTTGCTTGATTAATAATAAATAAATTTTTACACACTATGTCCTAATATATAGCAAGTTTCATTAAATAAAATTAATAACAATAAAGAAACAAAAATGAAAATCACAGTATTGAAGTTTACGTATTTTTATGTTTTTCTCGAATGATATTGTACGTTGGGTACTTCTATTTTAATATTAAT
>JAECUM010031357.1:0-13634 GCA_016617855.1 Megalonaias nervosa | reverse complement strand
CATTTTAATTTATCTAAAAGCTAGAAAGATTACTGACTGCATTTTTATGTATATAGAGCTGTTTTACTTTCCATATTTAGTAAGTCACTATGTTCGAAGAAAAATGTTAGACAAGAAAATTCTTTTTTATCGTTCAAAGGTTCTTTTTGAACAAACACAGCACATTAAATAAAGTACAAAACAATTTTAACTCATTTCAAGGAACATACAACATAGATACTATGTCTAATAATATTGCAGTTTTTAAAAATTCTTAAAAAGGAATAGTTTATGATTCCAGAATATACATGCACAGGTTCTTGGCTGTTTCCAAGACGAAGCATACAACCTTGCTCTACAAGAAGGTTCATGTCAAGAATTTGTTTTGAACTAAATTATACTTTTAGTTTTACTCTACTAACTATATAGGTACACACCAATATCTCCTTCACCTTGTTGCAACTATATATCCCAGAAGCCTTGTATTTCTAAAAGTTCCCCAAATTTTTACTATTTTTGAGATTTGATCTGAGTTTGTTATAAATTCTACATATAAAATAACATGAACCGTTTTGATATATTTCCTTCTTCTGTAAAGTTACACATTTTATGCCAGATTGAATCATTTTAAAGAGTGTAAGTATTCTAAGAGGAACACACCAAAATTCGGCATATACAACCTCATTTTGTCTTAACTGTTCACATGAGGCCTGGCACGCGATTGAAAGTTAACAACATTTAGTGTTATGCTCGAGATACCATATGTCTCTTGAAATTCGAACGAGAGCTTGGATGTCTGAGAGGAAAGCCAATTAGGAGACATATTCATGCTGGATTAGAACTATTTGCTGTCTGGAAGTGAAAACGGATTTTTAGATAGCCATTGTTGTAATATTTTTCGTCCTAAATTGCAGATGATTGGCTTGGATGACTGACAAAAAAAGGCAATTAGAAGAAATATTCACACTGGATTAGAACAACTGCTATCTGTAAGCGAAGATGAAAATTTAGATTAACTGCTTATGTAATTGTTTGCTTCAAAGAGGCAATATAGGCCCCTGGAATATCCATGCCAAACAACGGAAGGCAAATTTTATTAATGTTCTGCTTCTGTATCACATACATCAGGTTATACGTTTGAAATGGACAGTAATAGTCAAATGACAGTAATTAGATTTTAAGACAGAAATTTTAGTCTAGCATGTATCATGCATTCAAAAGAAAAGAATAACCTAACATCAGTACCTTGTCCCCTTGGTTGCATTGTATTTAGAGACTCTCATTATATGGTTCACAGCAGAGAAAGGAAGAATAAAAAATCGATAATTATTAACGTGATTGATGATTATTTCTCTATTGATCTTAAAATCTAAAGTATATTTGGTGACATTAATTTTCAATATAACTTTCCAGTAACTTCCTTAGAATTCGATAGGATTTTTAATAAAAAGTATATTGGAAGGATGTTTAGAATGACAAGAACAAAAGAACTCGTTAGAAGAAACCTTTAACAATTATTATCACATCTAGTTAAGTTAAATGTACACGAATGACAAATGAAACGGGTTGCTATCAACAGTTTGAGGGGATGATTCAGGAATATCCTTTATGGGCAACGTAAACAAATATGCAGTGAGTCTGGGTATGGAAAACATTGCTGGGGCTCAGGTGCGAAGCCCCGAAAGCTCCTGCATTTTTTAAGCGTTTCCATGACATAATTTCGACCCTCTCACTGTAAAGAAAGCTTAATCTAGGAAACAGTCGGATTGTTTATCTCTTATTTTTAAAAGGATCGCGCACCTCCCCAGCCTCCTGCCTCGTTCCTGTATTTTCCTCTTACTTATAATTGCTCTAACGGCAGAACTAATTGCTACCAAATTTGTTGGAGTACGACGACAGAAAGGAATGAAAGGTAATGCTGTGATTCTTCTATCACTTCACCTATTTTATTGAGATATAAACAAATAAAATAAAGGCCAAGAAACGTCACAAAATAGAATAGACAGATTGAAAAGATATTTATATCCTATTTATAACCCCATTTTTTCTAAATGGCTACCTTTTTTTACCCAACCCAACACCCCATCATACTATAGCCACAAAATGTCTGAATAATGAACTTCTACTGTGAACGTTTAGACAGAGCTCTGTAGACAATGAGCAATGAAGAAAAGTAACTAAAATTCCTGGTCATATCATAAAAGGCATTAGAACATAACACAATGTATCAATGACTTTGACCTTGAAGATAAACTTTCAGCAGCGAGACACGATATACCTTGAAACTGAGTAATACTAGTGAGTAATACATAGTTCATCCCTGAACCTCAAACAGCGTGTATGATATAATGCAGAAATAAATAAACCTGAAAATATTGACTATGACGATTAAACCTTACTATTCTGATGACAATATATAAGTATACCAAGTTACAACTATTTGACCTTAAGCAGCTCTTAAGTTCGATAGTATGAAAGAAAATGTGAAAGAAACCTCCAATAGTGACAGGTAACCTTGACCTTGAAGACATGGTCCCTCAGTGTGGTACGCGACATGCCTTCTAGTGAAGATATAGTTTTATTCTATGTTCCTTTCATTGATCAATACATTACAACATTATATTAACCTTGAAGATATGACCCAGTGTAGTATGCAACACACTTACTAATGATGACATCCAAGGGGCATCTCCGTAATCTCAACCGCTCTTTAGAGTGGCACAGAAGGTGTAACGGAAAAATATGTAGCCTTGGCCTTGACCTTAAATATAAGAATCCGAATGTGGTCTTCTACATACGTATATTAAATTCCATTCCATCATCTCCCAAGACTCTACAGACGGAAAACTTCAAATATTGACACTTGCCCTTGACCACAAAGATAGAGTCCCAATGTGGTGTTTGACATTATTTCTACTCTCAAAAGGAATCTAAAGTTATAGACAAGAAAGTGTAATGGGAAATGAAAATATTGAGCCTTGATCTTGAAGATAGGTAACACAATGTGTCACGCAGCAGATATTTGTATGGATGATCCGTGAGAATGTAAAGTGTATTCCCTTAATCATGAACAGCTCTAATGTAACTGAGGAAAAAGGACATTTTGGTGAACAACGTATATTGAGGCATGATGTGGCACGTGACACTTTCTAGTGATGATGTATAACATATCAAGATAGATATTCTTAATCTGAAACGGCTTCAAAGTTATAGAAAGGAAGGGAGTTCGTTGTGGAAACTTAGAATATTCAATTGTGCCTTCAACCCTGCATTTGTTGTTGTTGCTGCTTTGGGTTTCCCGTCATTTCTCAGCGCAAGATAGCCTATACAATGCGTCCAGTTAACTAGTGGAAAAAGAACCCAGAAAAAAACCCAGTAAGAACCACGTACCCACGGTAAGCTGCTGGCAAACTTTCTCATATACCCACATTGGCCATGCCCGAGACTCGAAGCCATGCGGACAGCAGGGCCCTTGACCATGAATTAAAAAACCCCCGTGTGATACGTGACACACCTTTGAATGATGATGCAAGGACACCGCATTTCATTTATTTAGTCAAAGGCGGCTTGAACGTTAAAGAGCTGAACGAAAGTATGTCGGACGGACTGAAAAGGGAATATTATGTCAACCTGCTTTTGGCGAATAAGGCGGAGGGGAAACAAGTTGGTTGGTTGTATTAAGGTTTACCGTCATATCTTAGCGCATGATAGGCTATATATGGTGACCATTATAACGGGTGGCGGAAGAATCCGAGAAAACCCTGGTAAGAAACACCTACACACGGGAAGCTACTGCCATCTTTCTCACATATCCATATTGGCAGAGCTCGAGACTCGAACCCAAGAGGATAGAGGTGAGATGGCAATGATCGGTAACGGCGAACGCTTTGGACCACTCGGCCACCCGGGACAAAAAGTAACAGAAACTCAAACAGTCATCAAGTCCTTGTTGTACTTTCTTATATATATATATATATATATATATATATATATATATATATATATATATATATATATATATATAAAAATATATATACGCTGAAATGTGTATACATGTGTACAATATATTGTTAATCATATATGTACCTGTTGACCTCTGTATTTATGTATATGAATCCATTTAAAATCTGTGTGAGCTGCTGCAAGCATACCTGAGTGTGCGAGTGACTGTTTTGGAACATAACTTGTTTTTAAAAATTAAGACTACATGTTAGATGGGTCTTTTATGATCAAATGTGCTATCTTCGCTAACAAGCTTATTATTATTATTAATATTATTATTATTATTATTATTATTATTATTATCTGCACTTAAATTTCAGATGATATTTCCATCCACTTTGGCTATGTCATTACCTCCAGATGTTCGTTTCCCACGGCAAGACGTAGAGGGGTACGTCCAAGAATATCGCAAAAGTCCACATTTAACGTTGGATGTTCCTGCAGGATCCGCTGTACAGTTGGAATGTCACCAAACTCCGCAGCAAAGATGAAATCTTCTTCCACTGTAGACAACTGAAAAGGAGATCGATATTAGGGGCAGAGTTTTTCGATTCCTTGACTCCTAGTCTTTTGTTTCAGCTTGTGCACTAAGTCATCAAAAGATCTAGAATTTTATATGGTGTCTTATATAATTTATAATTGTCTTCTTACAAAATATATATCCATTGTTAAAGCCTGGCCAATGCTTATTTCTCTTAGTGTAGTTAAGAATGCTAAATAGACTACTTATATCAAGTTGTGATCAATACAACTGTAGAATTTCAAAGGATGTGCTTATTAACTCATTTTTTGTCTTTCTAACAAAACACGTATGTATTATAAAAGTCAACCAATGTCTTTGACCTTCAGGAATTTTTTTCCCTAAATTTTAAACCTACTTTAGAATACGAAACATACTTTCAGTGTTGAAAGCACGAGACAAAAAAGAAAAAAAGAATTGAAGGCAAATTAAGCAGTATTGAAATCTAATTACATTTATAAATTGTATAATAATAGGTCAGATTTTAATGTTTTATATAAGAAGGTCACGTGTGAGTCATGTGTTTAAGCTTTAAATGGGGCATACAGTATCAATCGGCTTTAATCCACAAGATCCAGTCAAACGTCAACTATCCAGACTCATCGAAAACGTGTATAGTAGTTACAACAAAACTAGAACAGTATGAAAGAGGAAGTTGTAGGTCAAGTGGAAACGTGCAGATATTTGGAAATGTCCAGAAAGAGAATCCAAAGGAAGGTGAGAGGACTACTTGTTGTTGTCTTCACAAGATGTTTAATTGGTTCTGGGCAGTGAAATGTGTGCATGATTGATGTACATACTATCGATATTTTATTGTAGTTAAAACTGCAACAACTTTTCGGCTTCTATATTTCACATTGGATATTTAAAATCGTGCATATAAATTTTCTTTAAGAATCTATATTCTTTGTGCAACCGCCTGCTCGTAAAATAAGCAACCCACTAACGACAGATTATTACATTTCCACGTATGGAAAGCTATACACCGTGTTAACACTCAAGTTTAAATAGTGCAAAAGCATTCACTACTTTCTTTTCCACTTTTTCCTTTTTTTCCAAACTGGTGATTGTTTAACATATTCTGCAATTTGTCACATCGTGTTGAAATTTTTAGACGTTTAGATTTCATCACAATTCTTGAAAACTCGTGCAGTCTTACCTGTACAACTCCCATACTTTTTGATAGCTACTTAGAGGGTATAAATTTATATTACACAATTTCATTTATATTTGTTTTTCAAAGAGCAACAACATTATGGAAACAAAACAAGGTAACTATGCATTAACCACAGTTTGTGAATGGGCATGTTGGGAAAGCTATGACGTTAAAACCAACAGCTAAGAGCAAATGAGAAAGGCCGCCTGAAGAAAAACCTTAGAGCAGGAATTGAAAGAAAGGATGGTGAGAACGCTTCATGTCAACGCCTTATAGGATGTGTCAAATAACACGAAGGTAAGTAAATAAGTAAATAAGGAAGGAAGGAAGCAAGCGAGCAAGAAAGCATTGAAAAGGAATAAGCTTGCAATTAGCACTTCTTATACATGCTGCATCAATGAAATTATTTACAAGAATCAATTAATTGTCTGCTCTACATCATCAATATGGACTACTGACCATTTAGAGTACGAAATACCTGACGGACGTTATGTAATCAATTCCGTATTGCTTTTGTAAGAGTTCTGAGAATGAGTACTATGACAGCTATGTCATATTTTTTAAATTAATGTTAGCGAAATTAATTAAAATAATTTCGCCAAATATAGTCCATATAGGTTGGGAAAGTTAAGACGTTAACACCAACAACTAAGAGCAAATGAGAAAGGCCGCCTGAAGAAAAACCTTAGAGCAGGAATTGAAAGAAAATTATATATATATATATATATATATATATATATATATATATATATATATATATATATATACTTAAGTAAATGTTTTTAACTTTGCAATACATTTATGAAAGGCATCGGAAATACGAATATTTATTTCATACGGAAGAGTTGTAACACATTGCAAGAAGGTATTAAAGTTGGTGTGAAGAACAGAAGCAGTTTTATGTGTTGTCCTTGTGCTGTCCTAACACTAACCTCTTGATAGCCAAGCGAGGCAGCTGCTCGTACCATTTTTATTAGTCTTTGGTATGATTCGGCCGGGGTTCGAACCCACGACCTTCTGCATCCGAGGCCGACACCCTAACCACTTAGGCCACCGGAGCAGTGTTCTTGGTAATAAACTCAACGGTTTGTACTTTTTACAGATCGATATCTACAAACAGGTGATCCGAATACATTTTTGTAAACAAATGTTGATTAAGTGAACTTCACTTTGTTCCAAGTCGGCAAATGTCCTTCTACCCCAATAAGTGTCTGGGTACGCAAGTATTGCGATTATTCAATGTACTTGTGAAGCTGTTAATGGCGCCAATTTCACGAGTCTTCACTGATAATGCATTCCATTTTTGAATGGCCTAAGGAAGAAACGATTTGTAATAAAGACTTGTTCCAGCCGGTTCAAATTGGAAATTGTTTACATTACGTAAGTCACAGCGAGTAATATCACTAATAACTGGTGGAAATAATTATGTCAGATAAGAAGGCTTGGACCAGATGGTATACAAGAGTGTAAATTTGTGTGCTTGTTGTCTTCATTTAAGACTTTCCTACTTATTTTTCGGTGTAGCGCTAAATAGAAACTAAATTTATTGCAGCAGTCACAGTTCTTGCTACATCATTTTGTATCTTTTAAAGTTCTCTTTTATTGAGTAATGTGCAGAACTTACATTTCTATGAGTACCATAATTCTCGCCAGGAAACGTCAATCTGGAGGTAGTCCGTTTGTTCCGATGAGTCATTGCTGGGTCGTACGAATCATTTTGGCGAGCTACGAGGAGAAATGAGAAAGAATTAAACATTGGTAAACATTCTCTCTCTCTCTCTCTCTCTCTCTCTCTCTCTCTCTCTCTCTCTCTCTCTCTCTTTGTGCCAGCATTGCAAAGGACAACAACATTACAAGAAAATATAGGGATTTCGACATCTAATTGAAGAATCTTTCTGACGTAATGTTGCCATCGAGACGTCCTAAAATAAGAGACTTCAGTCATGATTTAATCTTATTCAGGGCTATTAATAACTCAGAAACAACGTGTTTCATTGTGCTTGAACGGATTATTTCATTCAGAGATATTAGTGGCTTAGATAACAATAATGATTGAGACCACATTATAATTATTATTATAAATTTATTATTATTATTATTATTATTATTATTATTATTATTAATTTCCATCATTACCAAGGGTGCTGAGGTTTGTGGGTTTTACGATGCCAATGATATTGAAAAAGCTCATTTGTCATTTTGTAAATATATTCTTGGTACATCTAAGCCTATTTGAAATGCAATCGTATATAATGAATTAGGGTAATTTAGTGCGCAGAGTATAAGATATAAAAGTATTTTGAAATATTGGGTTAAGAATTCTAAAAATGCCAGAAGACAGATATCCTAAACGATGCTACAACTCACGGTTAAGATTGGGTAAAATTGTGATTGCTGGGCTAGCAATGTTAAAAAGATTTTTTTTACATTGGATTTGGCAATGTTTTGTTATACTCGGGGAGTAAATGATGAAAATACTTTTCTTAAATTATTCAGTCAGAGATGTGAAGATATTTTAAGGCAATAGCTGCAGGATGAGATTAAGTCGATGGAAATACTGCGTTTTTAAAATCATTGGGAGTAGAATTCGCTTGTCAAAGATATCTAGAATTGTTAGGAGATAGCGATTTTTGTTATATAATCATTATGCTTAGAAGGGGGAACTTACCAATCAGAGGTAACACAGATATGTAAGTATCTGTTATGAAGAAAGATTGTGTCAAATTTGTAATGTCAATATCGAAAATGAATTCCATTTTATTACTGCTTGTCGGCTATATGGAGAATTACTAAGAAAATAGTTATCCATTTTTGTATGTAAAAATCCAACTTTACAAAAATTTAGGACTTTTATACAAAATGATACTAGTAAAATTATGATAACTAATTTAGCAATGTTTAATATATAAACCGTAAAGATTAGAGAAACCCGTTTTATAATCGACTCCTGCTACATAAGACTCAAGATCAATATTACAAAACTTGCTCTATACAGGCTTTAGGGGTCTCTTTAAATTAGTTTGTGTGATTACTGTGTAATATATATATATATATATATATATATATATATATATATATATATATATATATATATATATATATATATATATATATATTTGTATTTCACCAAATTCGAAAAATGCAATTATGATTACTTTCATGCATAGCACCTCCAATACATACGATGTTATTTTGTTACGCACTAAAACATCTTTTTGTACCATATGATGTATGGATATGTATCAATGGTCAGTGGCCTGTATTACAAATAAACAAATAATAAAAATTATTATTATTATTATTAGTAGTAGTAGTAGTAGCAGTAGTAGTAGTAGTAGTAGTAGTAGTAGTAGTATTAACAAGCTACAAAACTAGGTTATGTATATAGACTGTTCAAAATTTAATGAACGTATGTTTAAATATAGCTCTGCGAATACTTTTTCTGCATTATTGCATCTTTTTTTAATATGCTTATTGCATTTCAAAATCCTGGTCATACAAGATTCAGTTTTATACAATACTGATATTTCGAAAGTTCATATTCAATGAAAGTTCAAATAATCTCAGCTCTTCCGCCTTTCTGGTATTGTAATTTCAGAGCAGACAATGAGACAGATAGGTGGTGTCGTTTATTGTCTGTAGTGGCAGTTAGTATGACATCATCTGCCACATGCAATCAGTTGAAGTAATTGGCTTCTCAGCAAATAATGTTGAACTTCCTGAACAAACCAAATTGATGGATATTATTTCAGACTTCCTTCTTAGAAGGATCATCTAACCTACACAGGTGTTCTTTACGTAAGAGAATATGAGAGAGAAGCGACAACATTTGCTACTCTGTAATTGACAAATATTATTGAAAGACAACACTATATCGTTAAATTAGCAAATAAAAGGACAATTAAAAAAAAACATTCAGATCTTTGTAAGCTCTCTAAGATGCATTTTCAATATGGAGGTGAAAAATAATATTAAAATTGACCAATCAAAAAGCACCACAATGATGTTAGTTATATTCGTCTATTTAATTAGCAACGCTGTACCATACAAATGAAAGTGCAACTTGGGAAAACATATGTACAGTATGTTTCATTACGTTACTATAACATAATCAAGGTTACTTTGTTGTCTGATGTGATTCCTCTAATTTTGTCTTCCGTACAGGGTGAGGGTGGGGGCAAAAATCTTAGTATCGAAACAAAAGAAGTAATCCTACAATTATTTGAAGAAGGGAAATCTAATTGTTATATTGTCAATTTGTGTACATTCCATGATTTACGGTAAGTAGCATATTTGTAAAATGTAGACTAATAGGTTCAGTGAAGAATTGACCTTTTTCAGTGCATCAAAGTGGCTGGTAGATGGAAAGCTTAGAAGAACACTTCCTATAGAAATTGCTAACGAACTTAATGAAGAGACACGCTGGTTTGAGAGAGGACTCTCCAGAATACAATGGATGAAGAGACACTCTTGTTTGAGAGAGGACTCTCCAGAATACAGTAAAGGAAGAGGGGTATTTCCAGTGTGTTCTTAAAATAAGCTAGAGGCAAATGAATCAGACTGAAGAAAAGGATTGCATATGTGGAAAAAAATCAAATTGGAATGTTGATGAGCACTGAAAGAATGGTATAGTCATCGAAGTAAATCAGCTAATAACTGGCAGAAGTCTTCGAGTTTTTATCCGTAGAAGGAGCGCCAATTTTCTCGTCGTATGTCCACTCCAAGAGATACGGATTTCTGTAAAGATTTTGGGATCCATTGTATTTTATGATGTAAGAACTTGGATATGTCAGGACTGTATCATTAATGCAGAAAAATGCGTTGAGGTACTAGATTATTAATTACGGTTTCTTTTGTTCTGTATTTTCCTGAAAAGTCTTCAATCTTTGAAGATAGTAACGACCTAGTCCAAAAGGGAAAATGTCGTGAAAATCTTTATGGAAGAAAATGAAATTAAAATTATGACATGGCCTGCTAAATCGCCTGATTTGGATATTACATAAAACATCTGGATGAAAATTACGGAAGTCTGTAAAACACATCAGAAAAGATTACCAAGCCTGATGAACTCTTCCAGCGGAATCGTACAATACGGGTACTTTACAATGGAGGAATACAATCATCAAGAATCTGGTGCACAAACGATGTGTACTGGTGTTTTTGTCAAGTACGGAATAAAGTACCTATGGAACATATACAGAGACTTTTATTTTAACGTCGCAGTACGTTGTTTAGTAAATTAATGCAAGTGAAGAGTCACCTTACCAAATAAAGAAATATAAGTATAATCTGACAAGGCAAGAATTGACGAATATAACTATCCCGAGTCGGGGTCACAAACCGACGTCTATGCAGTGATTTTTACCAAATGATTCTAGTTTATTTTGCTGAAGTTAAGTTACCTACAATCGCACGTTCACTTGAAATTTGAGGCTGAGAGGTGTATCCCATTGCATCTGTTGATGGACAGATTTCCAATTTTGCCCAAAACGTTACAAATCAAAACAATTTTAGCAACAATTACGTGTGTGTAAAATATCATTATGCGTCGCTTATAATTGACGTCCGAAACTTGTATTATTTCTCTAAAGGTCAAAAAAGAAAGAAACACGGTGAACTCAGGTTATAACAATAAGTTCATGAAAATGAAAGCATCATATCTAAGTATCTATTTTACAGATAAAATATATTTTTTTTTGTTTCATTGATATAAACAACTAATAATAGAAACATTGTATCTAGTCGCTGACCTTGTTCCAAAATCAGTGACAGTTTTGGTCAAAAACTTTTTAATTATTTTTTATCTTTCTCAGAGTAAGAATCACTAAGTTGAGTCAAGGTCATACCTGGACTACGTGATATTAAGCATATCTCAATTGATAACAAACTTCTATTTTTTTCCAGAAGAATGAACTTTTGACCCTCATCCGGGAATCTGTTTTGCGTCTTAATTAGCCGTATAACTGATTTTTTTAATAAAGGTTTTATTCAGTTGGGCTTAAAACACTTGACACGTTATGTTGTTCCTGGAGATACAAAAGTGCTCTGACAAAATTCTTGGATAAAGACATTTATTGGAATTTATACTGAATTCAAAACTGGAATAATATTTTATGTGATTCAACAAGAGACTGTTGACACAGCAGCACTTTGCTGACCACAACAGAGGTCATCGCCTTCAATTTCGGATTTCATCGGGACTCGAACAGTTTCATTCAGGACTTTTTATTACTAGGGCTTCTATTTTTAATTCTTGGATTGTTTTTTGCATTTAATTCGTAAAACCGTAAGTTTTTTTTCTCATTTTGCACTTGTATTCTAGGGAAATAAATTATTTGGTAAATTTTACAAAGCTTGTTGTCTTCACTCTTTTTTGTTCTTTTTTTAAGAGCGTGGACTCGTAACAGAATTTGTTTGTTTAAATTCATACATCAATTTTCCTTGAGTTCGGAAGTTAATTGTTTATATGCATTGTCTTGAATGTTATATGGCTCTTGTGTTTTAAGAATGTCATAAATATTTCCTTGAAATGAATTTGTTCGAATGTTTTCTTTTGTGTGTAATAGGAATTTCATGCTGTGAATATGTGAAAGTATCGGTCTTAAACGATATGATCGGTGTAGGCTAGGAAGTGATTTTACTCTGTCTGGAAATGTTATGCCAAAGAATTGCTAGTTAGCAAGCAATGTAGTTAAGACAAGGCGTGAAGTCCATTAATTCACTTGTGTAATTAAGTTGTGATTTTTTCTTTTAATCGAGAAATCAGCGTGTGCTGACCAGTTGTGAATTTACAGCCCACAGGGGCGTTGTATTATTTAGTAAAATATCTAGTTATATCATGGTTCATTTAGGAATGTGGCTAGCGCTAGGTAAAGGCATTAATCTTATGATAAAAGGGCTGCGAACTAAACATATTAGCCTTAGTTTCTGTTGAGTTACGATAAGATAATATCTGACGTAACAAGAGTGGGGTTATTGTTTAACCCCAAAAATATAAAGCCTCATAAATATTAAGGTTGCGCTTTTATGTATGCAGTGGAAAATAACTCCATATCTGCACCTCACAGTTACAAAGGAGATCAGACAGCAAAGTTGCCGCTGATGACACGGAAGAGACTGAATAGATAAAGAGAAGAGGAAGAGGAATACCTGTCACTAACATTGAATTTGAAAGGACCGGAAGCAGCCGTGTTAAGCAGGCATGCTGAGCAAATGAGTTCGATCATTCATTCGATCCCATGATGAAATCTGTTTTATCGTCATAACAGAACGGCTTAATGCATTTCTTATAATTTTGAAAATATATTTCTAAGAAAAAGCATATCATTCAAATATCATGTTCAATTTCATTTTGAACATGTAATTGATTAAATTGCTATATTTTACATACGAGAGCTCGTGTTGTTCTATTTTCTGTCTCTGCTCAGATCTCTGTTATTCCGTCCATTAATTTCATATTTATGTATTATTTACTCGACCCGGGCAATAACACCGAGGTCGATCATTTCTTTGATAACGATAACCAAACAAAAGTGCCACATAACACGTGGGGCATCCCAAACACTCCATACATGTATCTTTAGAATATGTGGGGCATCCCAAACACTCCATACATGTATCTTTAGAACATGTGGGGCATCCTTAACACTCCATACATGTATCTTTAGAACATGTGGGTCATCCCAAACACTCCATACATGTATCTTTAGTACATGTGGGGCATCCCAGACACTCCATACATGTATCTTTAGTACATGTGTGGCATCCCTAACACTCCATACATGTATCTTTAGAACATGTGGGGCATCCCTAACACTCCATACATGTATCTTTAGAACATGTGGGGCATCCTTAACACTCCATACATGTATCTTTAGTACATGTGGGGCATCCCTAACACTCCATACATGTATCTTTAGAACATGTGGGGCATCCTTAACACTCCATACATGTATCTTTAGAACATGTGGGGCATCC
>JAECUM010031356.1:0-27631 GCA_016617855.1 Megalonaias nervosa | reverse complement strand
GAGAGAGAGAGAGAGAGAGAGAGAGATTTTGCAAGCAAAATTCATTAGCTGTCAGATTGGAGTCATTTTGTCATTTAAATGTGTTGATTGCGGTCTTTTGACAATTAAATGTTTGGATTAACTGGGGAAGAAAATCAGTTAATCCTTGTATTAAAAAATATTGTAGAAACAACTCTGATAATAGATGTGCTAACAAACATACACACTGCGCCTGGTGAATAAAGATAAATTCCCATTCATGAGACGGTAACAAGACCATTTTCCCCATCAATAATCCCAGGTTAATCACCTCAGGGTAAACTAACCCCCGTGTCAGATATATACATATATTTGCACTTGTATAAAAGACGTTTGGCCGTGAAGAAGGGCAAGAAAATGTCTAAATACTTTTGAATCAATTATGTCACGCCTATCCAAGCATCCATACATTTTCTTATTCAGGCAGTTCCGTTTCACAAGCATTTATCCCTGCATGGAATCGACAACATCATTATCAAGGGCAAGGTGCTCCATGGAGGCGATAGGTAAGAAAGAAGAAGACATTTGAAGCCATTTGCACATTTCTCCAGATGATGTCCAGCATTTCATCTGGCTTGAATTCAGTTCGTTTTCATAAAATTAGGAGGCAAAATCTTGATTCATATGTGGTTTTTAATACACTTGGATTTAATTAAGTGAGATAAGATTTTACAGCTGTTAATTTTTCTTTTTCTTCTTCTTCATCACCATCATAATCATATTATTATTATTATTATTATTATTATTATTATTATTATTATTATTATTTTGTATCTACAGATTCAACATTTGGTTACAAAGAGGAGGTGGGTCCGATCCGGAGCATGTGGCATTGGTATTTGATGCCCGTTTTAGTTTTGGCTCGGACAGAAATCTTATCGTCTGCAACGATCGAAAGGGCGGTAAATGGGGATCTGAAGAAAGAAACGCCAAGGGGTTCCCATTCGCTTATGGAGAAAAGTTCAAAATGAAGATAGAGCTTCACAAGGACGAATATAAGGTACTTGAAAGGCAGCCTGAGTTGTGTTTGTATAGTAGTATACATAATTTGAGGTTCCTTTCTCAGAGACACCCCTACCCCCCAAAACGTTATACGTTAACATTTTTGTCAGCAGCTTTTTTTAGCTCAAAATAATGACTTTCATATGATAAGACTTTTCTAACATATTTCTGACAAAATTTGTTTTGTTGGGGTAGGGAGTCTCTGAGATAGGAACAACTCAATTATGTATACTACTATTACCTATAGACAAAATTTCATATTAAACAAATGAAATATTATATATAATGTATCACTATAAGTCAATCCGACATGTTGGATTTGATCTGACAAATAAATTTTGTAAGAGATTTAATTCGATTAGAGCAGCCTCAAGTTATACTGGTATAGAAACTAAAATAATAAGCGATTGTATTAAAAAAGTTGGATATCATATATCACGAAAATATGGGTCAGTTTGGTTATTCGCGACTGAAAATGATATGAGAATAGCGGGTTGGGCAGATGATGTGATGACATTTATTGACAATATGGTTGATATTTTTTTTGATAATGATATTACTAAAGCTGTATGTAAACAAGGTTCCACTATCCGGGATTCCCTACCCCTCCAAAATTTTCTATAGTAACATTTTGTCAAAAATATTTTCACTTACCTCTGGTCACGTATAATCCTATAACAGAAATGACCACGAATAAAATTCTAACTGTGTTTTATATATCGCTATTTTGGAGAAATCTATTTCATAACATTGATTTCAGTAGGCGTTTTAAGAAAAAACCATTAGAAATTCCTTATCTTTGACCTTGATTTGGAGTAGGCGTTATATTTTAGGAAAATCTATTGCAAATTGACCTGATTTTGGCGTCATATTCTAAAAAATCCATTGGAAATCCCCTATTCTTAACCTGATTTTGACGTCATTTTAGGAAATTCCCTGTCTTTAACCTTGATTTAGTTATTATGGGAATTTTGTATGGGCATATGACAGTATAGAAATTCCGTTTGGACACTATAAAGGCAGCTAGAATTTTCCTTTGTGATCATTTCTGCTACATGATTATGTGGACGACGGAGGTAAGTGAAAATATTTCAGTTTCCAAATACATTGGAGAAATCTATAGGATATATAAAACCCGCATTTCTGCCGAGTTAAAAGTCTGTATTCGTGAACTGTTGCTAAGAGACACTAAAATAATCGATAAGTTTATAGATTCGCATGCTATATAATGCTGTCTAAGAATAACTTGAAGCTAAGTACATGTCTTGTTTTGAGTCAGAATAATGTATAGTTACGTTTTCAGCTGCAATTGTGATAGAACTTGGGTCTGTCTGTCTGTCTGTATGTATGTCTGTATGTATGTCTGTCTGTATGTTATGCATAACATTAACTTAGTACAACAAACACGACAACTGTTTGTTACTAAGCTATGCTTGACGGAGTTGTCTCGCTTAATCATCTGATATCATAGTCAAATCTGATCTATTTCCAAATCAAAATGCAGTGAATTAACTCTGATATAAACAAAAATTTGAGATAAACTCACTGATTGTCATAGCCAAAAAAATACAGTGTAAAAGCAACGTTAAAATCTAAATCACACACATATATGCTATGTTCGATTACTACAAAACTTAGCTGGAACAGTATTAAAAAACAGATATAGTTATATTTCTTGACCAACACATAATATCTCGACGTTTGCTATTAAGTAAAGCATGCTATCATGATTATATAGATAAAATTTAATTCTACCAGATACTTTACGACGACATTCAAATAGTTCTTTCATCGCTATCTTACTGAGAAGATACTTACTACCTTTCACGTAAACCTTGGACCTATCTAGTTCTATATTAATTTTTGTATACTGGTATTGGCTTATCGGATTATGCAGATTGTCATATTTTAATGCAAGCTCGTCTCGTAAACTTTCGAGATAACTAAAGTATTTGCTGTCATCTGATTTGATAAGGGAGAGTTTGATTCTGTCAAATTTACTAAAACAAATGCCTGAAATTTCATCGTTAAATTCAAACGATAATTGCTGGTTATTAACCATTATTTTCTTATTTTGCTATTAACTTCATCTGCTAATGTTAAATTTTCAAACATTATTTCTAATGTTTAGACAAAATTACTTTATAATGTCCAAGCGCTAGTGTGTTAATTCCGTCACTGCAATATCTTTTATCATCAAAATTACTTAGTCTCCGTTTTATGATAGTATCAGTTTCAAGTTTATGATGATTTGTTCTGATAACATTTGTTTTGATAAAACTGATGCTATTGTTTAGCGCTGCTTTAAAATCGTCAAAATTCATCATCTTTTTCACATATCCTCGAGGAAAATCTTTTGCTTTTTTGTAAGTTTATTGTCATCTAATATGACAGCATACATTTTGCTCTTTAGTCCAACAAATTCCCTAACTGGCATAAACAAAAACTCATCTTTCATTTTACCAATAACTCTTTTATTCGACTTATCTTGAAATCCACTATATGCTGGATAATCTGATAAATCGAACAGATTTTTATTATTGTAAATATCCTCATAAACATCTTCACATTTTATATTATAAACTAGCGAATCTGTGTCAGTAAATAGCAGCTCCGAATCTGGCCACTGCTTTTTGGTAAAATTATAGTGAAAATCGTACATCAGCCACTTCGATATATCAAATACAGCTGCACCAACATAAATAGGTTTATTTAACTTTAAATTTGTCTTTCGTCGTTGTATTGCAACAAGATTTTCATTAAATATTTTCATACTAACAAAACCATCATCATTGACTAATTTATTTCTGCGACTTATATCATTGACAATTTCTATCGAGACCCTTTTCCTAATATTTTCCATTGTCTTTCCAAACACCGAGTTGTTCATCAACTTGAAAAAGTTTTTCTCAAATTCGGTTTTAGCCACAGCACGACGTTTCGTATTTAGATCAATATAATTTGCCATCCACTTCGACTGATTAAACTTTAGCACGCGATGGACCTTTCTCAGAATTAGTCCAGCATCTACTGCTTGTTTTAAATTTTTGTAGTGCATGACGTAATTTATTTTATCTAACAAATTTGGAACTAACTTATTAACAATCGAATTTTTTGCTGTTGTCGTTGCTCGTTGTTCAGGCGATAATAAACTATAATTAATCATCATTGACTCTGTGCAAAACGGGTAGTCGTTATGTAGATCGTGTAGCGAACTAGGATAATCTAGATCAACTTCAACAAAATATGAAATATCGGAAAAATCGATGTTAATTTTTCTAGGTAAATCTTTTTCAGTTTCTTTAAGAAATGGATCTGGAGTTATCCAATGAAATCCACTATGTGGCATTGGCTCTGACATCGCATAGCTATACAAATTATTGGCGTCCAGATAAATGATGTAATTCGACGGGAGATTTTTATCATAATTTTTTAAGTACTTGTTATTAGCAGCTGCATATTTCTTTGTTATAACGCTAATTCCGCCTCTGATACCTTTTTCAATAAAGTTAAACATATCGACATCTGTTAAGAGATCTAGTTCTATTTTACTCGTTTTTAGTAGAGCGTCCCAAGATAATCCTGGAGAGGAATAATACCAACAGGTTTCTAATCCATGATTGCTATAGCCTACCCGATGAAAACTCTCAAAAACATCTGCTAGCAATAATACATCTGTTTTCAAATATAGATCATGATAATCACCAAATGTTTTACAACTAAATTTATTCCAAATATTTTGCGCATATTTGTATTCGTCATCTGTTATATTTTCGTTTTTTAGTTGCGAGTAAAATTTATCTTGATCAGGAAGAGAAGTTTCATCAAATCTGCTCCAATTGTCGAGATACTCGTACGGAAATATACCTTTTTTTGTCAGATCGATATAGTTTTCACCGAAGCAACTTTTTAGGTTAGCGAAATTGCTGCAACCTTTAACAAGCTCATCTAATGATGCTGCCATAAATTGCAGACTGTCAATAAAACGTAATTTACCGAGCGTCACCGACATATACTTTTCAAAATTATTTGGGATACATTTTATTACGTTATTTAATTTTAGTTTAGCTTTAATGTTTTCATCACCAAAATCTTCTACAATGATATGACTGTCATAGCCACGAAAGTTATGTAAAACTACGGGAATAAAATCTGGAGCATGAAATTTTAAATTGCAACTGTTATGAGCTGCTCCACGATATTGGCCGGTCAAATGACAATGATCTCGCACCTTATCACGGGCTCCGTTAGAATCCACCAGCAACTTTTCACAAATATGACAATCAACTGCTTTATCAAAATCGAGTTGCTGTTTAGACGTTATTTTCATCGGAGCTGTTTTAAGTAATCTGTTAGAAATTTTATTAACTTCGTCTATTAAATTTTTTAATAGCCATACGGCAGGATTTTCACCTCTATATAACTTTATCGGAGTTGAAAATTTATCGTTAGCGCAACAAACTACTTTATAAGCTACTCCGCAAGGAATATGCTGTTGTATTTTTCTAGTACTGGATTTATTCGGATTATTTTCTGCTCCAACCACAGGAACAAGTAGACACTCGAAATCAGCGTAAATAACAAAAGGAATATTTAGTTTATGATTATAATTTTTAAATTTTAATATTTTTTCTTTTTCGCTGGGCATACTTATTCTTTGAACATTGA
Organism: Megalonaias nervosa; assembly: GCA_016617855.1. Lineage (NCBI taxonomy): Eukaryota > Metazoa > Mollusca > Bivalvia > Unionida > Unionidae > Megalonaias > Megalonaias nervosa. The sequence continues at coordinate 21,943 of JAECUM010031356.1, read as the reverse complement.
CACAGTATTTGAGATGCTTCTGCAGTCTTTCATCGCTAGAAAAACCGTGCAAACATCTTTAGCAGAAATATTTTTTATTTTTATTTTTACTGTACTGTTTGCCAACTAAGCCGTTAAAGTTTTTTATCCAGCAATAATGTCCTCGATAAAATAATAAATTTATTGTATTTTGCGTGGCATTTTCTGAGATATATCTCGGGTAAACGTTTTCTCGCTCATCTAGTCCGAAAACATTTACTGAGATACTGTTTTGTTTTTCAAACTTTGGTATATGATTTTCTGCTACTGGAAAAGTTATTCCTAAAAAATTTAGTTCGTCCTCGTACGGAAAATATTTGTTAACGCGATCAGCTTTTTTTCTTTTGGAAACATCGCAGAAAGAATAGACCATTGAAAACATTTGTCATCATCGTTTTTGACATTAATACAGCATTTTTTGTTTTTAATTTTTTGAGGGAGATCGACGTAGCCAGCGCTATTAGCGCCGCTGCCGTGAAGTACGTTATATTTTGCTGTGTGAAATGAAACTTCTTTTATCATTTCAAATTTCCAACCTGATCCTGACGATGTAAATTCTTCAAATTGTTTGTTTATTTCTTGATGTATTTCATCGGCGACCATGGCAATGTTTGTTCCAGTTAATATTTTTCTAGATTTTGCTGTTAAACATGGTTCCGAAATTTCGCTGTCAAAACTTTTTGTTTAAAAAATTACATCAAGTACATCCTCAACTGCGTGTAACTTTAATAAAATCGTATGATATTGGACTATAAGTTTGATACTTTTATGAGCCGCAAGTTCTTGAACAAGAACAGGTTGTAAAAGATGAAATAAATTTGTGGAGCTAAAATTTGCTCAAATTATTTGATCATCAAGTTTGTAGCTGTTATCGTAACCAGAAAATGCTGAAGCAATTTTTTCTGATTTGATAATGTTCTTTTTAGCAATATCTCGCAATTTTAACATTATATATATATAATAATATTTTATATTTAATTGAATTTTTTAAGATTTTAAATTGGAGATATGAAAAACCTTATAGTATAATGACAGAAATTTTGAGATATATCAGAATGACAGCGGAAGAGCAAGAAACTTATCATGTACATATGAAATACAATTTATACGCTGCAAATATGTTAGGTTCTGTTATTAATATAAAATCTAAAAAATCTGTTGGTATATCAACACCAGCTGGTATGTTAATTTCAGTAAAAGGCGATAATGCAGAAAGAATTCAAATGTTTAGAAACGATTTTATTTATACTTTGTTTTGCAAGGATATTCCAGAAAGACAACGAGTATACAGAGCAAATGGCGCAGTTGCTGATGATAATATTGAAAATTTATCATTATAAAATGAATTTCAACCTCATCCAAGATTTGATCTATATGAGGCAAATGATAAGGGAATTATTAGACGTATAAGAACAAAAAAAGTTATTGTAAGTTTACAGAACAGTGGATCTCTTGATGTTACTGTACGTGGAACTAAAACTGATTTTATTAATTATAAATCACACAGGTTTGTGTTTGAAACTTTTAACGGGCTAATACCTAATGGTCTAGTTATTGATCATAAAAATGGTATTAAAACAGATAATCGTTTGGAAAACCTAGATTTAGTTACGCCAAAAGAAAACACAAGACGTGGAGCAGGTTCTGATGGTTCTAATTTTAAAAATCCAAAAAGATCAGTTATTTCAATAAATTTAGAAACTGGAGAAGAAATGAAATTTGGATCAATAGCATCTGCGGCAAAATATCATAATATTAATCCAAGTGCAGTAAAATTTGTCGCTGATGGCAAAACTAAATCAGAAACGTCGATGTTGACATCTGACAGATTTAGTTTTAAATACGATAATTAATAATATTTTCTATATCATTTTGAGTAAGACAATTATGACTAAATTCCATAACATCGTCGCGATTAAATCGTAATGTCATCATTTTATTTGTATCGAGTTTTATTTTGTCCGCTGCTGTTAATAAAAATTTGTCAGATTCGCCTAATGTTATCATAACATCAACAAATAAAAATTATATCCCAACAAACAAGCTCGAATTGCTTCAGCTAATTCTTTATGATTTAATATATTAACTCGCCGATGATATTTTATTTCTCCAAACATCTTATTATTTATTAATTAGACAAAAGATTATTACAATAATGAACTTAATTGAGAGGCTGGCTAAACTAAATTCGGAAGATTTTGTTTCAGTTTCAAATTTTACATCAGAAAATATTACTAATGACAGATTTGCTGATATTCTGAAAAAGATATTTTGCATAACTATGACGACGACGAAGATGATGTTGTTGTTAGTAAAAAATATTTAAGCAGACCAACAACTGGACGGTATGATGTTAAGTACCATATTGCTAAAAAAATAATAAAATTTAATTTTACTGTTGCCGAGCATCAAATATTTTGGCAGCTTATAAAACCCTTTTTAAACGTAAAAATAGCTGGACAACAAAGAAATATAAAATACGATTTTTTTTTGTTAAAATATTTAATTTAATGCCAATGGACGGTGCAAGAAAATTACATTTAATTTCTTTATGCAAACCAGTAAAATGTAAGTCAGTACTAATAAAATACGAGGAAATTTATAATAATATTATTCGATCGACTTAGTTGGTACCCAACTATTAAATTTATCACTATACCCTCGCCATTTGACTAAACTTTTGTTGCCGCGCTTTTTAATAACTTTTTCAATAACAAATACATCTTGTTCTGTTTTCTGAAGTTCTTGCTCATAAACACTACCAGTTATAGGCTCACCTAATAAATCTTTTAACGAGTATTTAACTGGTATTGTTAAAAGTACTTTATCAACAACAAATACTTCTTCGCTCCAGTTATGAGTATACCCTTTCTAAAATGTTTTTTTCGTCAAAGAAATTCTAACTTTATCGCCAACTTTAAATTTGTGTCGTCGGTACATGTTTTCATTTGCTAATATTGGATTTGTAATCGCGTCGTTTGGCGACATTTTACTTTTGCCTAGCGAAAGGGATCTGTGTTTCGTGTTATTATACTTGTCAACAATGTTTTGTAAATTGTCAATATATTTACTGGTATTTTTAGCTGTCAAATATTTGTGGATTTTTTCGTTGAGCGTGCGATTAAATCGCTCGACGATGACACTTTTCCCTCATTTCCTGTGACCTATTTTTTAATGTTATTTTGCTCTAAAAACTGTTCAAATTTTTTATTAAAAAATTCCGCTCCTTGATCAGTCCATATTCTATTTGGTTTTCTTTCTGTAGTTGATATTATTTGTTTTAGCCATCAGTCATCGATGTCCCTGTTTTATCCGAAACGGGTATACTAAACGCGTATTTACTAAAAACATCTACAACATTACAAAGATATCTCTTGTTATCGTTACATTGGGCTAGATTTGAAACATCTACTAAGTCTATCGCCCAGATATCATCAACGGCATTTGCGACAACTTTACGTCGCGGAAACTTTTTTTTTTAGGTCTATGTAGCTCAGTTGCAAGATCATCATATAATTCTTTTTTACCGAGACTAGACTCTCCGAGTAAGTCCCTACCGAGACCAAGTTTATATTTTGCTCCAATAAAACCCTGGACCAGCCTTCGGTCAACACATTCTCGCATATTTACAGGTTTCATATCACGAAGTTCGTCTAACATTACTTTATCGCAGCTGTGTTTATTTTGATTACTGTCTGGAAGATCAATATCTCTGTAGCAGATATCATGGCGCATTGCTATTGCATCAACTTGATTGTAAGACTCTTATCCTGGCAGTGGATTATCGTTTTCGTCAAGTTGTTTATCAAGAGGATTATAAGGTCCAGTATGTTTATGGCCTGGCAATGTCCAACCGCCTTTTGGTTTCGGCAATTTTCCAATAAATTTATGTATATCTATACCTGTTTCAATTATTTCTCTGTTTTTGCATTTCTGACAATATGTAACAATTTTATTTTGCTCGAGACATAAATCTCTATCGCAATCGCAGTCGCATGTCATTATTTATTTAGCCGTCTACTAAGATAATTTTGTCAGGGTAACCCGCTCCAGACAACTTTGCTTTTGGTAAAAACATACGTTTTTCTTCCACAGATTGCACAAATACTTTTCAGCATTATTCTATTATTTTTTGTTTTTTCTGTTTTTTCGTCTTTATTTTCTGTTTTAGTTTTACACTTAAGACAATATGTTGACATTGTATATCTAAGTTTAGATAAAATGTAATGCAATCTCATCATTAGCGTGAGAAGGTTGTTTGTCAAATTGGAAAATAAACTTTAAAAAATCTGGATTTTCGGTCATCTGTTTAATGAACATTGCGCAATAATATCCACAAGCGGAAGCGGAAGTTCCAACTGGTTGAATTTGATTAGACGAATAATTTATTATCTTCGCAAGAGACTTTGCCTCTGGAGACTTCGTCAGAGACTTAGTATCTTGTACTCTGCTCATATATTTTTTTACTGCGTCACTTGGTGGAATTCCGAACGAGTCAAAATAATTGTTATCATAAACAGCTACCCAATGTGTGCCAGATCCGTCATTGAAATCTTGTATATTTATAACACACGAACCTGGCATTGGTGGAATCGCCATAAGTTCATCTTTAGAATAAACTCCACTGAAATTTTTTACTCTTTTTAGTTTATCAAGTATATCAAAATTACTTAACGCAGACTTTATCTCCTTGTTCCTGGCAACATTAGTCCTCGTCCTACTCCTAACAGATTTGGCAATAGACTTCCTGCCTATCCTGCTAGTAACGGGGCTATTGGAATAAATCCCCCTTTTCTTTCGTCGGTGTCTTTTTTTTCGTCGGTGTCTTTTTTTGCGTCGTTGTCTTTCTTTTAGGTATTATATTTATCCATCATATAAAATTGTTACCATCGATACTCATACGAAAATTTTCTTGATACCACTACCTCCAACTGCCTTTTTCGTTGCGCCACATACTGCTCCAGACGCTGCTGCTAATCCTAATGTACCTAACACTGGCAAAAGTTTTGTTATTAACGTTCTGGCTATTACAGATAATGCCTGACCAAAGAAGCAGCCATGTTTTTGCCATTGCAGTTATTTGTGCAGCGCTTAAATTTAAAACAAAAGGTTTTATGCGATCGTGTTTTTTTACTTGATTTTTGGTTAACATTAATTTTGTTAAAGTACCCGCTGCGTTATGGTTGACCTTCAATGATACTTGTCTTTTCTTTGCAACAGCAGCTGCTAATTTTTTAACTTGACCATCAGTCAAATATATTTCTTTTACAATATATTTTGTCATCTTATATAACGATTACAGATTAAACTTGTACTGACATTTTACCTCCGACAAAGTCAACTGTAACAAATCTATCGCTTGTTACTAACGCATACACATTTAACTGATCTGCTGGAGCTGGAACTGCTCCAGGTGTCCAAGTAATTTCAATATCAGCTGTGCTGTCTACAGCTCGCTCGCTATGTTTACTAACATCAAAATAAAATATCGGATAAAATGTACTAAATTCCTCTACTGATATCTGAGATCCATCTCCAACATCTTGATATTTTTGCAGTGCGTCGAGCAAATACATGTACGGTCGAGTAATATTTTTATTAGCGTCATCCGCAAAATTGCATTCTATCGCTCGTTCTGGATATTGCTTTGAATTTATTCTAGCGTATATTCGCCTAACATTAGCGCTATGAAATATCGCATTATTTTGTTGTTGGTTATCACGTCGCGCTTGTCTCTGAAATACAACAAATAATTGCCGTGGTTTTTGTTCATTTTGTGTCGTTGTGACTCGCCATGTGTAGTCGGTGGTATTCGGAACTGCTGTTTGATATATTCTATGTTGCTGAAAATAAATTCTGTTTGTGTGTTTTTCCAGCATATTATTTAATTCCGCCATTTTAGCAATAGATGGAGTTATTCTTGGCATCCATAATGCAAGATTGTTTATGACAAATTGTACATCATCCCCACCTGACCTAAACAGGCAGTCGTTTTGTTCTGATCAGTCTAAAATAAGAGTATGTTTAACTCCACGAAATACTTTATTATAGTCCCTGCAAAAGCCAAATACTGTACTTAACGGCAGCATCATTGTAATTTGACGTGATCCTGCTGCAAGTGTGTTTCTCCTAGTATAACCTTCATTGTAACGTACATTTCGAAATCCAATTTTGCCAATGACTAAATCTAACATTGCAATGGTGTTAGCAGCTCCATCTGATGGTGCTATACCAAGATTATCACAAACTGCAGTAAGTGAGGTTCTTACAGCGTCTGCGTTAGCGCCTGCAACTGGTTCGTTTATACCTAGCGCAGCAGAGTTAGCAATAAGAAATTTTTTTACAATTACAAGATCTTTAGCAGCATCAGCTCCGTGTATTAAAATACCTTTTGAAATAAATTCATTTTTCACAGGAATTATTGCACCAGATCCAGTATCTTTAAACCACATCATATTAGTTTCAGTTGGTCTGGAGTAATCATCGGAAAATGAAATAATATTTAATATTGTACTTGCAACTTGTAAGTGATTTGAAATATCTTCAACAGGTTGATTGGCCATCTGATATTTAGCACTTCTAAATAAACACCAACCGTCATTTATAAGAGCTACTTCTGTTCCAGCTGCAATTGAGGCAGGTGCGGCAGGTGGAACAGCTACTGTCATAATCCGGCCACGAACCTCCAACATTGCTTTATGAGGAAGTAAAAATACGTCCTCGTCTCGAGTATAAAATGTTCTGGAGCCAGCCTTATTAGGTTCGTTAGAATTTTCATCAAGATATTCAACGTATTCGAATTCTGTTACTGTGTCGTCTGTATCATAAATTTCTGCTAAATCGAGATAATTTTTTACAGACATTTTTTATTTATTAGGTTATACAAAATTATTTCGGTGTTGTTACTTTAGATATTAATTTTTGTATAATTTGTTCTCCTCGTAGTGATAGAAGTTTTTTTGTCGTTGTTATCATTGCTTGTTGAGTTTCTTTTGTTGGTGCGATTTCTGAAATAGCTTGTTTGATTGTCGGTATACCACGTTGTGGATCGCCTTTTATTTTATCAGCTATTTTTTGCCCCACGGCAGTTCCAGCAGCAGATGCAGCTCCAGTTGCAAAAGCTTTTGATGCGTCAAGTGCAATTGGTGCAACTTTATGAGCTATTCCTTGAACATTTTCTATAATTTTAGCAAATATATTTCCCAAAACTCCTCCTACTATTTTTCTGCGATAAACTTTTTTTCTCTGTTTCATTATATCTGAGGTTGCATAATTTTACTTCCAAATCTTTTAGAAAATATGTTTACTGTTCGCGTAGGTGTAAATAATAAGTAACAATTTCATTATTAAGATCTAACTGTCTTCCAGACTGATCTGTCAACTGCATGTTTACTTCTGTTATTTGATTTTCAACGTTTAACGGATAATAAATAACCTGACGTGGACTAATTTGCATAAGAGATCCTGGTGGAACTTCTGGTGAAAAACTATATATCGTTCGTCCTTTACTACCTTTAGCTGAATAAGATCCAGATGCAATAGAGCAATTTACCAATATTGCGTTTACTTCAGTTATATTTACTGGCAGTTGGCCGTCATACGTTTCGGGATTATCACGGTTAAGAGCAGGATATACAGAATTATAAAATCCTATCAGTGGTGCGATACTTGTTTGCGATACAAGACTAACTGTTATATCTTTTAATTTCATTCTTGCGCGTAACGTATTATAATTAGGTGTAAGCTCAAAATTATCAGCTATACCTTTATTTTTTGTTATAAGTTCTTTTATTATTTTATTTAGATCAGTGACATTATAAGCTCCTTGTGGAATTTTAGTTGTTTTCCACGCGAGAAATGGTGGAGTACGTATAGGAACAGTAAATGCAAATTCATTGTTAATTCCAGTTTTAACATTAGCCATAGCATGCCAACAAGTGCAGGAAATTAGTCCAATTTCATATTGTTTCTCACGATCTAGTTCTATTGGCGGAATATACTTTACTGAAAAATTTGCGCTATCTTTATCAGATCGACTAGAGTCTAGTAATAATGTTGCTGACATTTTTTATATAAAATTGTTACACAAATTTATAAAATGAAATCGCCGCGATTATATCAAATCGTAATGTAAAGTTTTGCATTCGTCAGATGTTAATAAATTTTCTGATCTCAAATTATCAAGTATGTCAATAATTTCATTGTCAATTTCAGCACCAACATTTCCAGCTTCTTTTGATGATATCAATAGCATTAATCTGCCTATCATTTCAGTAACTGATGAAAATATTCTAGCTCCAGTTCCAGTTTTTTCCTTTTCTTAAAGTTTTAATCGATTTTTATCAATTACTTGAAAAAATTTCCTTTCAAAATCCCAGCCCGAACCAGAAGCTGAAGCTTTTTTTTCTATTAGATTTTGCTGTTCTTCTAAACACTAAAGCAATAATACCATATCTCATTCTATCATAAAGTGGAAGCATATTTTCATTTTCTACGACTGCGTTCAACACATTTCTAGCAGCAACACCGTCGTTTATTATTACAGTTAAATCATCAGTAAGTTTTTTAAATTCATCCTCACCCCATTTATTTATATTATCAAGATCTTTTATATTATTTTTTTCTAAAAATTCATAGTATTCATTTTTTGTTATCTCGTTATTTGCTCGTTTTATAAACAATAGTCTTCGATCTTCAACTTCCATAATCTTTGGCATCAACTCGCTAACTCTTTCTTGTTCCTTTTCAATATCTTTTAATTTTTCTGATAAATTTGTTAAAATATTTTTAATCTCCGTTGTGGTTAAATTTGTTAATCTTCGTTGAAGCGCTAGTGGATCATTTATTAGCCGATCTAGTTCAGTTTGTCTTGCAACCGGATCAGCTATATTTGCTACAAGTGCCTCAGCTAATCTTCTTTTTTCTTCTTCAGATCTCTCAATAATTCTTCCAGCAGTTTCTTCTTGTTGCTCTTTAACTAGTCCGAGTAAACCTTTTGCCTGTAGTCACTTAAGTTCTTCTTCTGATAATGGTTTAGTGTCAGGTTGTTTTCCAAGTAAAGCTTCAGTAATTGGTTTGAGAGCGGCGGCTGTTGTTTCTGCTGCAATCACTTGGTCACGTCGTGCTTGCTGTACTTGCTGTTTAAATTTTGCCTGAGATTGCGCAAGTTTTTTTAGATTTTCTATATGTTTTCTGTACTTTGCTTGTCTTTCCATTAATTGTATACTATTTTGTATAAAAATTACTGTAGATATTTTTCTATACAACATCGAAACATTTTACTCGTATCATTTGTTAGTTTATCAAACAAAAAAAAAGTCATATTTATTTGCCGTTGCTTTATGATATAATTCAATAAATTTATCTTTTGTTACATCACCACATTGCTCGTTCGCGATATTTCTAACGTCAACATTGTCAAGTCCTGAAAATAATATAAAACAACCAGTATTTCGCCTAATAAATCTGTCAACATTATAAAAACCTTGGGCGAGATAAATAGAATTACATTTTTTATTTCGCGACAGTGAAAAATATGATCTTATTTTATTCATTTCCTCGTTGTTTAGCGGAATATCATCAAAAACAACTATCATGTGTTCGGACGAATCAAGTTGATTAACTGGAATGAGTTCTTCTGGTTGTTTGATAATAAAAAAATCTTCGCCAGCCTCAAGATCGTCACGAAGTTTGTTATTATAATTGTTAAGTAGCTCGTACTTATCTTGCTGCGGGTTAATCGTATAAATATAAACGCGATCGTAGTTAAAATTATCTCCTAGAAGTAAATTCATAAGCAAGTTTGCTTTCCCCGATCCAGTTCTTCCAACAATAAGATAATGACAATCTTGAAGTTCATTGTTATGTTTATGTTTCACCAAACATTCTGTATCAAAATTTAATATCGATGATTTTGCCATTATTGTTATACAATTTTATACTATATAAAAAATTGTCAGACGATAAATAAATAATGAGTTATTATACAAAATTTGGAACATTAGTAGGAGATTCATCAGCTGAAAGTACAACAATAACAGACGGTAAGGTTGATTTATCAGTTTATCTAAAAAAATCCGGCGACACAATGACGGGAAATCTGTTTATGTCAAATCAACGAGTACTAGAGTTAGAAACAGATTATCCGCCAATAAATGTCGTTGATACACAAGCTGTTAGTTATGCACAATTTAAATTAGTTGACAACAATAAACTAGATAAATCTGGTGGAACTTTAAGCGGTAACTTAGATATGTCAGGGAAAAAAATTATAAATTTGGAGACCAGGTATCTGCCAGCAAACTTAAATCAATCTCACGAGGTAAGTTATTTGCAGTTAAAGTATGTTGATGATAATAAACTTGATAAAATAGGTGGGACAGTTACAGGTAATATCAATATGTCAGGAAAAAAAATTATAGACCTTGGAAACCCAGCTGCAGAATCAGACGCAGCAACAAAAAAATACGTCGATGATCAAGAATCTAAGTACGTATTAGTTAACGGTGGTATAATGCGTGCATTTCTCAACATGAACAATAATGGTATTAATAATCTCAGAAAACCAGAAACAGATTTTGACGCAGCAACAAAGAAATATGTAGACGATAAGGAAATTCCTATGACAACTTCGTTAGCTACAATCAATAATGAAATGACTACACTAAATAGTAATTTTTCTAATCACTTACAAACGTTCTAAAATTTTTCGTAGAAATATAAACAAATCTATTAATGAATTTTTTGGAAGTCCAGCGGTTGTAGATATTAAACTTGCTGACATTAACACAAAACTAAACGATATTGTTAGCGGAATTCCTCGTATCATTGAAAAACTAATTTGATTAAAATTCCACACGGACAAATTAAAAATATCGTATACACAGCAGCATCAGAAACAAAAGCATGGACATTGAGCGATAATACTCTCGAATATACCGCAGAAGTAAGTGGGTTATACAGGCTGTCCATATACGATTTGGAAATTACTTCGATCACTTCATCTTATGGAACACCAAGTATATATTCTAATCCTCTATTGGTGATTCTAAACAAGAACATCAAAGAAACATTTACAGTAACACTAAAGGGAACAAACACTAGACGTTTTTGGTGGTGTATAGAATTTTTAGCTTATTTTCCTGATACATCTGAATAATAAAAATCTGTAAACATATATTATATAAATGAAAAACATGTAGTCGATTTTAATCATATTTCAGAAAAAATTCCAAAACAAGATGTGGACACTCTAATGCAATATTACAAATATTATCATAAAAACTTTGGTGCGTAAAAAAATGTTACAAATACTATAACAGAATACTTCGAATGATATCATATTTGCCACTGTTAATGACTAGCTCTGGTATAATTTCAAGTGGAGCATCATTAAATCCGTTTTTGTTAATAATATCTGGTGTCGGTGTTTCTCTTGCAACAGCGTGTAAAAAAATTGAACCTCGTCTTGCGACTAAAAAAAATGCTTGTAAAACAGCAAGTATCACGTATAAAAAATTACTTGATCAACTACGATCTTATTTGCGGGGTATAAAATATGATATGGATGATTTAATACGCGAGTTCCGTATTATTGACAGTATGTTGACAGATATTCTGCCAATGAGAGTCAGCAGATATGAAAAAGATTATCATAAAATATGGGTTACAACAGTAGATGTTTAATTTTGTATAGATTTAGTAATATCATTATCAAATAAAATATCAACCATATTGTCAATAAATGTCATCATCTGCCCAACCCGCTATTCTCACATCATTTTCAGTTGCGAATAACCAAACTGACCCATATTTTGGTGATATATGATATCCAACTTTTTTAATACAATCGCTTATTATTTTAGTTTCTATACCAGTATAACTTGAGGCTGCTCTAATCGAATTAAATCTCTTATAAAATTTATTTGTCAGATCAAATCCAACATGTCGGATTGACTTATAGTGATACATTATATATAATATTTCATTTGTTTAATATGTAATTTTGTCTATAGGTAATAGTAGTATACATAATTGAGTTGTTCCTATCTCAGAGACCCCCTACCCCAACAAAACAAATTTTGTCAGAAATATGTTAGAAAAGTCTTATCATATGAAAGTCATTATTTTGAGCTAAAAAAAGCTGCTGACAAAAATGTTAACGTATAACGTTTTGGGGGGTAGGGGTGTCTCTGAGAAAGGAACCTCAAATTATGTATACTACTTGTATTCGTTCGCAACCACTTTGGAATTTAGCGATAATCCGATAGAGCAACTGCCGTTAACAAACGTTCTTGAATGCCCACCTCTTTTAAGCAAAGGCATATTGTAAACATTTTTTAAGTTCCTCAGCATACAGCCAAGGAACAATGAACCTTTAAAGTGGCTTCAATTTTTTTATTTCGTGTCTTCATGCAACACTTGAAGACCTATCAAATATTGTATACCCAAGGTAACTTTCTTCGCCGTGATGAAGTATTTGTAAGTCACATATGTTTGACTATGCCACTATTGGAGGCAGAATTCTATACGAGTTTTGTCTAGTGTTTTTTTTTTAAAAATAATTATTATCATTTATGTTTCAGATTCAGGTCGGCGAACATCATATCAAAGAATTTCACCATAGGATGCCCATACACGATGTGGATACTTTGAGAGTCGATGGAAATGTGGAGCTGGAAGAAGTTAAAATTGAAACAATATTGGATTAACCAAAGATTATCGAATATGATCTTCGAAATAAGAAAAGTGCACAATGAATCATTACAAAAATGGAGAATAACCTTACGGCAATTAATACCAGTTTTGAATTCCTCATGAAGTTGAAGTGTCGTTTATATTGTGACTGAACTGAAAAGATATAATACGGTTTTTATATATTCTGCTTAAAATGTATTCGCAGTAGTAGGCAAATTAGTACAAAATGCCATAATTTCCAACTGAAAATGTGATCTCGCATCAAGGCAATAAAGGATACATATTAAATTCACGCATCGTTTGAATGTTATACCATCCTACTTTGTGCCTCAGTCTTTCATCCATGTTCGCTGTTAACTCGGAATACACGGTGTCTAGGAAATTAAGCGGCTCGTACGAGAGCTGCACTTGTTCGAAACTAACAATAATATATACATACATTTAAGATATTATTGCATTATTACTCATTGATATCAAAAGTTCACAGCAGATTTTTAAAATTCTTTTTCCATAAATTACTTATTGGCAATTTAATAAAAAAATATTTAATTCCTCTTTTTCTTTGCAAGATACATATAGCTGTGATGCTGCTCTATCCAGTAGGTTATGATGTTTGAGGACGTAAATAATACCCGAAACAGGAAATACTCTTTCGTAAAATTGTCCAAAGATTATATATATATATATATATATATATATATATATATATATATATATATATATATATATATATATAACGATTAACAAGCAATTTTCAAAAGCTATGTAATTGCGACATATCTTGAAGATATATTTTCTACAATTTTAAAATTTTTGTTTTATCGTCAAGTTTGACTTTTGAGATGCAAACCTAATTTATGATCGTGCTGAGACTACTTTGTGCTGCTGCAAGTAGTTTTGAATAAACACATATAAGTATCGAAATTAATTTGCTAGCACCACCTGAGACACCAGTTATTATCGATAGAACCAAAACCATAATTTCGACAGGTGCATCTACGATGGTTGGTGGTGTGGAATTCCAGCCACACTAAGACCAACAGTTATTACCGCTGCAAGACCAGAAATATCATCTATGATAAGATACACTAGTTTATATTTCATAATCAACGCGGTTCTCTTGGTAATTTCATTTTGTTGTTGCAGTTCCACTTCGATTATTTTTTCCACGTCGGTAACATTGACGATCCATCATGGATCTTCTATTAATAATACAATTACACGACTAGCAGACCCTGACAGGACTCATCACGTGCAGTTGCAACACCCACACGCGGTTCTAACCAATTATCCTTTCTTTTATTGGCACAAGTGTCATAAATCATAAAAACCTCAGCCCGAGGAATATTTATGTTTTCAACAATTCTACGTTCTTAGGACAGATCAATCCGGCCATTTAGAAACATACTGGTTGAACTTGTACCTAGTGTATTTAAACGATCGTTCTCGTTTTCCACAAATAACTGTTACACGGACAAATGCGTCCTTGTTGAATAACAGTAGAGGCTGACTTAATGCTAGTGTAACATATTCATTAGTGAATGAAGCCGGGGTAGATACAGCGGTGAATTCCACTTCGTCATTGTAGAAACAATTCTTGAGTGATTTCGCATTTGGTGATGCAGTCTCGGGCTAATTATGTTACTCAAAGATGGCATCGAGTAGGTTATTTACATCAGAATGGTTCCAACAGTATTACTATTTTGCCTTAAACAAGATTATATTTAAGCGTATACGAGGGTCTAGTAACAATATTTTGAAGCAGATATTCATTGACAAGAAGAAAAAAATGACTATCGATGTTAGAATCTGCTGTCAGCCGATTCAACACACCGTCGCTAAACTCCGCAAACTCATCACCTCGATCCGAATCTATTATGTTTATAATGATAAATCTAATCCTAAACACAAAGACCAAAACTGGTTAAGTACCCGTCAGGACAGACGTCGAGTCTTTCATCTCCGGCAACTAATTGTTTTGGGATTACATATGTGAAAATTTCATGAAACTGACTGACTGTAACGGCATATATGAGTGACGTAACTATACAGCTGGTCATTTACCAATAGTGTCACTTTACTCTACTCAGCTCTAGATCCACATAAAGATATATAAACACGAACCAGACTCACGCCTCTTTAAGATGTGAAATTCAATTCTATCAATGTAATCCCCGTCCATAAAACCGAAAGTAAATTGGCCACTTGTTATTGTATTATAACTGAAACATTCCTGAAATGACAATCACCCCTGTATGTGAATATGTGAACTTTGTGTGGCAGAGGGCATTCGATCGCGTGGACAGGGAAGTGCAGGGAAGTACTGGAAGCTGATGTACCATTTCGGTTTATATCTTTAATACAGTAGTTATACAACAATTCTACTTGTCAAGTCATCCACAACTGGAAACTCTCAATGCCCTTCCAGGTCATGTCGCCAATGATCTTCTTCATGGTGACAGAATGGCTAATGAAGTCAGCAACAAAGTACGAGCGAACTGGAATACAGTGGAATTTCACAAAATAGAAGACCTGTACTTTGCAGATGCCCCATGCCCTTGTCCCAGAAACACTAGCACACATGACAGGCACAAGAATCTGAATAGAATGGACTTTGCCTTTAAGACTGGAAAACAAAATTAATGAAAATCAATAATAAGCAGCATACCAAAATACAGCTTAATGACGTTATAATGTCTCGACCAATGGAGGGATCGAGCAAGACAATAGGAACAGAATTGGGAAAGCCAGTCAAGTATCTAATACCCTGAAAGAGGCATGGCGGCATCATGATTCTCTAAGAAGAATAAAATCAGATAGTTCAAACACACCTAAGGGCCTTCTTGCTCTATGGCTCTGAGAACAGAAAGGTTTATGACAGCATCCAACAAACTGCAATCCATTTTGAGTAGCTGCCTCAGCTGCCATCTCAGCATCCAATTGCCAGAGAGGATCCATAACAATGACGTTTGGAAAACCACCGGCCAGCTACCAAATAACCTAGATATCTCCAGAAGGAAATGGGATGGATTGGGCACACACTGAGAAAGCCGCCAAAGAGCATCAAAAGGCACGCCCTAGAATGGAACCATTAAGGCAAAAGAAAGGCTGGCAGACCAAGGAAGACCTGGCGACAGTCTGTCGAGGAAGAGATTGAGGCTGTCCGAGCAACATATGCTGAACTGAAGAGAACCGTTCAGAGCCAGACCCGCTGGCGATGCCTAGTCAAGATCTTATACTTCCACGGGGGCGGTGAGGCATAAGAATAATCACTGAACGTTGAGTCAGATGATCTAGTGACAATAAAAATTAGTTTATAAAAATGACAGGAAGAATGGAGAAGAGTTTGACCAGTAGTTTGCAATTTCAGCTGCTCGTTGATTCAATGTACATTATTTGCTAAAGAGTTATAGGTTTGCAGCGTGCTTCCTCATTAAGAATACAAGGAAGTAATTAAATGGTTTCGTTAGTTCTTTTAATAATTGGCTTACATTTGTTCGCGCTTCACATGTGGCCGTCATGAAGGTTTGACGTGAGCTCAAAAATTTGTCAGTCAGATCCATTTTGGAGTGCACGAGCTAGCTTTAGACTCAAAATAATAATTCGTCCTCATTAGTCAACATATCACAGAAAAGTTGAAAAATATTCAGTTGCTATCACCGTTGAAGTAAGCTGTAAAACAGTTTAACATCACGCAGGTTCATTACGTCAAATGTGATGTTCAAGCTTTGAAAAGGGGTAGTGAATGTTATGTTAGTAGGTGTTATTTTCAGCTAATACTTTCCCACAATGATAGAACATTCATTGCTTCAAATGTCAATTACTAATAATGACGTCGTTAAAGCTGGAGAACTGTTTGCAAGAGACTGGATACATATATTTTGTTATGTTCCTTTTCAAGGTATTATGATCAACCAGAATTTAAATTCATGACATTTCCCTATTGGTCCTCCAAAAATGTGACCTCGACCACTATGATGAAATAAGATAAGGGCCCAAAGGACACCCAGTTTGAAACCCAAGGAAAACGTTGGCCAGTGAGCACAGGGGAATAGATAGTTCCTTGCCCAGAAACTTGACACAGCATCTGATTCACAGGGGTAACGACGGGTTATTTGACATAGGAATATTCAAGCATGGATGGATTGATTGGTGTAGAACAGTTAATCCGATGTGAAATATTACAATTTTTGTGGAAATCAAGGACTCTATAGCGATCAGAAACCCATCAGAGCAGCTGACCCAACTTGGCGTACACGTAGAAAGAGTTTTCATAAGCAGCGCACAGCCACATAAACCATTTATTTTGGGGTACCCTAATCACTGCACCACTGCCTGCTGCTCCCATATTCTGCAAGGAAAATGGCAATTGGTACATACTGTTGAGAAACATTTTTATTGGATACGTACTTTATATATACTTTTTTTTTCCAAGTTCGTTGCAAACTACAGGTGGGTGGTAAAGAGAGCTGGCAATGTAACAGCATTTTTGACTTCAAGAGACCACATTCAAGCCTTTTAATACTATAGAGAATAATGTTTTTCAAAGGAAAAATCCTGCAACATAGCTACAAGTCCATGTATCTTGTGTACCACACCACAAATGTGGAAGGGGCATATAGTTTTGTGCTTGTTCTATCGCATACCGATCCATCCATCCGTAAGGTATGCATTAAATTCAGATTTTCTGGTTTTATAGCATGCCCATAAATCTATCCGTAATGTGTGCATTAAATGTGGCATCTAAGCCATTTTATCTTTCTGACGTGATACAGTGAAACATAAATAATTGGGAAAAAAATTATTGCCTATCAAAACATTTGTAATCTAATTTATTGTCTAATGTATCGCCACTAAAACTTGCATATCAAATTCAATCTTCTTCAACCAAGCGGCACATTCTGATGGATTGAAATCCTTAGTTTCGTAGTTATACGTGGAGTATTATTGATTAAATATGTCTTGATTTAATTGCAATCGAGGAATAAGAAAAAACAACTCTACAGATTGCAAATCTATTCAGTAATAAAGGTCTTCTGTTTTTGATAATGAATGTGAATTTTGTGACGTTTTCCTGTATGGTCTTTTCTGGTGAGAAAAGTTCTATATAATGAAAAAATAATGTCCTTAAATACTTGTCCTTTTTGTGAAATAAAACTAGCAGTCCAGTGTATGGAGTACTGAAAACCCAAACTTAGAGTCCAGAACCAGAAACCAGGTGTCCAGAAAATAAACCTTTCACTTCTGAGAGTCTTGAACCTAGAAATGTAAATATTCAAAGTAAAGCACATTAGAATTAAACGAAATTAGCCACACATTTCACCTAGTGTGCACTTATCTATAAATTACAGTGTTCTTAAGCTCTCGCATTTACCTATCACTGCCGTCTCATCTCTTTCCAAATGGGTTCCAGGCTTAGATGGGTATGTGAGCAGGCTTGCCAGTAGCTTCCCGTGGGTCGGGGGATCTAACCTAGGGTTACCCGAGTTATTCCTCCACAAGTTACAATGTCCGCCATGTATAGCCTATATTGCGCTGAGAAACTGCGTTAAACCCTAAACAAGAACAACAACATATTTTATAGTAAATCATGTTTCTTTCTAATTCACCGGGTCATTTAGTTTAGGAAACAATTAACGTGAAAGAAAAACATGACTCAGTACAGTGCAGCAAATTAGAGAAGCTAGCTAAAGCGTTCTCGATATTTACGGATCATTTTTTTTTCAACTCGGACGTAACAAGAGAAAACAGATTTACAGACGAGACATCCGCCTAACTAGAGTCTCTGGTGTTTTAGAACGGAAAGAATGGAAGGAAGAACGTAAGGAGGGAAGAAAGTTAAGACGAACAAAAGGCAGGAAGTACAACTAAATGTCCTATATAAAGAAATTCACGCCCACAGTGTGCATAAACATAGGGTAAATTACGTACACGGTCGCGATGTTATAATGTTTACATAGATTCAACCGCAAGCGGCTCTTCATTTATTCAGCCATGACCTAGATACAGAAATCAAAAGCAATATAAAGATGAACTGGTTTACGTACGGTGTGTTTTAAATCTCTGCTATTGACTCTTTCTTGGCACTGACTTAGTGAGTGATTCGAATTATAATTCATTAGGTTAGTGCTACATTTTGTCACTACGCTATTTCGGTCCTTTCGATGTAGTGTGCTTATATTCAGTTCTATCGTTTGTTTGTATGGCTACTCTCTACACTGAAAACTGAAAGCAACCTACCAGTCTCACAACAACCTACCATGTTCATATCCGCTCCATTTTGCAAACAAACAAACATATGCACTATGCTGACGCACATAGCAATGATCTCAGAGCGCCCGAGAATAATATAAGGGCAGCCTTAAAAGTTGATCACGACTATTCAACATGCAAGGGAACTTTTGAAATTGGGCATACATTCAACCCTAAAAACAACTTTCTAACTTGTTTTGATGCACCTGTTTGTCCTCAATGTTTCTTGAATGGTAATCTGATCGCATATATTTAGTGACATACAATTCTACCTTAACAAATTATCTTTTCTATCAGATTATAAAATCAGAAAGTTACCACAATAGAATAAGTAAGTACTGTAATAGCTTTCAAAGGTTACGTTCAAAGAATTGTTCAACTGTGAAAATGATAAAGTCGTCACATAATTATAACTGAACCAATGAAACTGTATATATTTGTCTCTAGTCATTATGACACCAGGCATAACACTAGTTAGCACTACCACACATGCCTGAGGTATCGATGATAAACTACTTGAGAATATTATAACAGGTGCAAGTAGGGAACAATTATGGCCAATCCCTCTTATTCTAACATTGCAAATGTCTCGAAGATACAGCTTATCAAATAGAATGAATCAACTGTTTGTCGTATTGAACAATTTCGAAATACACGATCGAAAAAATATGTTTTATTTGATGTGCATATTGAACTTTAGAATGTGCTTTCGGTGATGCTTTCAGGAAGGAAGGTTATATTGGAGTTTGTGCACATTTTCTAATTTTGTAGAAAATTATCTATCTAATTTTCACAGACCTTACCCTGTTCTTGCTTTAGAATGGAATATTATGATAGTCTGTCGTTGTCGCTCATCCGTCTGTCCGTTTTCCACATCTCCTCAACCAATACGTGGAAATTTAGGAAACTTTGTAGTTATCTTCCCTTGGAATAACCAGCTGCAAGGGGGATGCCACCCATCCCCCTCGCAGTTGGTTATTCCAAGGGAAGCTAACTAGGGCAAATTAAGTCCCTGTAAATAAGTGGAAAAAATTGTGATTACACAAACAGTTTCAAATCTTTTTCTGACCAAACGTCATATATAATAATTATGTGAAGATGTCCATGTAAATATTTGATTTGTTTTTCAGAAAAAACAATTTTAAATTCAATGTTCATGTGATATGAAAACTGGCAATACCGAATTCAATGTTCATGTGATATGAATACTGGACATCCTGAAGTCAATGTTTATGTGATATGAACACTTTCCATACCGAAGTCAATGTTAATGTGATATGAAAGCTGGCAATACCGAATTCAATGTTAATGTGATATGAAAGCTGGCAATACCGAATTCAATGTTAATGTGATATGAAAACTGGACATACTGAAGTCAATGCGAATATGATATGAAACCTGGCAAGATTGAATTTCAATATTCATGTTATATGAAAACTAGCCATAGTGAAGTCAATGCGATCGTATTATAAAACTGACAATTCTGAATTAATTGTTTTTGTGATATGAAAACTGGCCATACCAAATTCAGTGTTAATAATATATGAAAACTGGGTATACCGAATTCAATGTTAAAGTGATATGAAAACTCTTGGCCATGCCAAATTCAGTGTTAATGATATATGAAAACTGGGTATACCGAATTAGATGTTAATGTGATATGAAAACTGGGCATTCTTAATTCAGCCTTAAGAAGAGAGAAATATATATTCTCATGCTCTTTCTAATTTTATCGAGAGCGTGAACAAATATTTTAGCAATCGATAAACAACTCTAAAATAAGTTGAAATGTTGTAATTTATTTGAATCTGTTTCCACTTCTTTAAATTGCACAATAGAAACATACAACTGTTTATCAAATTGGATCTAATTTGTTTCGACACGATCTCATCTCATCTTTTTTACCTTTCTTCTTATCAGTATTTATTTTGCATTTATCCATCTTACTGCTATTCCTCTTTATTCCGATCATAGCATACATTATATTACCGTATTTTATATCCGCTCATTTAATCTCTTTTTAAAAATATGTTCTTTAGAAAATGTTGTCTTACACCTCATTTCAACTAATTTAAAAAAAAAATGTTGTGTTTACTTATCATTTGTATGTCATTAATAAGATATGTATATCAAAGCTCCGAGTCATCGTTATTTTCTATCTAATCTTTAAACATAATTGTGTCCAATTAAAATAAAGGTGGTGGCACTCAGTGGTGTGACACGATACAGGAAATTCCATCCATTATTCTCATATTTTACGCAGAATCATTTAGTTAGCTTTAAAAAATAAGCAACAGACATTTATAAGCTTATACGTTCATATTTATTATGTACATTTGAAAAGAAACACGAGGACACAGAAACTTTGCATAATATTGAGCTTGGAAAAAAATACAACCAAGAAAATGCCAGATATATAATGACGGAGTTAAACATGATTTGCATGTTATTTTCACTTTAATTTGAAACCATCCTATGTGATACAATGCCGTCCTCAGAGTAGCGAGCCGTACGAAATTATAGGACTCCTGGTACCAATTCAGTTCCCAGAGTAAACCTGTATAAACACTATGATATTAAAAATGCATTAACGTTAAATTTCTGAATGCTCTTGATGAAACCTATGTTTATCAGTATAGACACATCTATGATGACAGATTCTGTGTAGACAAAACCATACGAGGCGGGGCAATTTCTGGGTCTGCGTGTGTTTGAAATATGTAAGAGTAAGGGGCTAATTTCAGTAATGAGTTTTGCAAACACATATATGTAAGAGGACTGAAATTCCACCAATAAAACAACGTATCTGGTTGTTTTTTTTTTCTTCAGGTACAACTAGAATAAGCTTTCAAAATATTCTTTTAACTAAAATCTTTCTTCCATTATCGACCAACCCTGGCCAGCCAAACCCATATATAACTCTATTTTATCTTAACCCATTTCTAGACTGGTTCCCATTCTTCCATATCGTTAGTAC